>JANHFX010020433.1:53790-69491 GCA_027560015.1 Chloroceryle amazona | reverse complement strand
ACCCAAGGGGACGAGAGGACGGAAAGTTGGGAGAACCCTCCTCGCAGGAAAATGGACGCGTTTTTTCTTTTTTTTTTTTTTTTTTTTTTTTTATTTACTGCAATACTAAAGCCACCATAAAAAAGCAAAGTTGAACAGACAGAGCTAATAATATAATCATTCAAAACACCTGCAAACAGTGCAGATGGGCAATTTCTGTCTGCAAAATCATCAGTGAAAGACCGCCTTCCCATATGGGCAAATCTAGCTGCCTTAGAGCTTCCTAAGCTCTGTCCCTTACCTTAAGAAAACCTGCATTGAGCATATGCAGCCTTTTTATAGCAGAGCAGGAGTGTCTGTATCTGCCTGTTTATTTTATTTCAGTAGAACTCGCAGCACTTATAGCCCACTATCAGGGTATTTGATTTGCCCGTTGTATGTCCCAAAAGGGAAGAAACCCTGAAGTAGTAAAGCAAACAGCTTTTATTCAGGCAGAACATTCACAATTGTTAATGTATATTAATGAACCCCAAACACTCAAGTTTTATTCCTTTCTGTAAGCAAACAGTTATAGGACCAAGGCTGCTGTTGCTGGAGTGTGTCAGCACATGTGTCTATCTGATGTGTGCATGTGTTTAATATTGGGTTATGAAATTATTCCCCCCACCCCTTATTAAGAAATAAATCCTCCTTCTGGCAGCCTTTTGGTATGTCATCTCCAATGCTAATATACATCAAGAGATGGGAAAGAATGAGACCCAGGGTGTTCTGGAACTAATGCTGGTGCTGCCATTGATCCCCAACCAGGACGGGCTGATTATGCCCTGCAAGGTCTTTTCCACTCCCCGGCTGCTCGTCACTTGGAGCGTCAAACTCGCCTCAAGCCCTGGCCAGTGGGGACTCTCCAGCCAAGCTTCCCAATCAGATGGGAATCTGAACCTCTTTGGAATTCAGCATGGTCTGCAAACAGTTCTTATGACCCCAGAACCCTCACTTCGCCCCTGACTCTCTCACGTAGGTGAAACATTCAGTTCTGATACCGGTATTATCCTTCAGTCGGCATCGCTAAGAAAACTCCCTCCCTAAACTTCAGTGTTTTACATAAAAGCCTTACCCATAAATTTGATTCTCCACCAGGACACGTAACGTTGAAAAAAACCCAAGTGTAATTAAACACTGTGAAAATGAAAGCAGCAAGGATATTCCAAGCCAAGCAAATCATCTGCAGTAGTACTTTCTTCAATGAATTCACTCTCTGTTGTGTCTTTGCTCTCTACAACATATAAAGAAACCACAGACCCAACACATTTTTTTTTTTCCCTTTCTTTTTTTTTTTTTAATACTAGCTGTGGACAAAAATAGAAGGCTTAACTACATTTTTACTCTGCTGTTTTTGTTAGGTGTGGGCACTCACATCCACTGCTAAATAAAAAATGTTTCCTGTTCCAGAATATACATGTTTACTTGGAAATTCCCCGTTGCTCCTTACAAACATTGGTTTTAATGTATTTATTCTGCTCAAAGTGGTCTCAAAAGCACATCCAGCTGAAACACAAATGGTCAGGAGATCATAACGTGATTTGGGGGATTATTATTTTTTTTAAACCTCTACAAAACGCACCTTAAAATGACTCCATTAGTGGGTGCCTGCAGCCCGGACATCACGGAGGGTGGGCGAATGGAGATCCCACCAAGGCAGCGACCTTCTCCAGGCGTTTTCTGCGCTCAGGGTCCACGCACGAGGGCTCTCTGGAAGGAATTCATTGCTGTGACAGGGCCTTAAATTTCATTTTCCTCAAATATGTGCACAACTTTGAAATTTGCTTTGTATAAATACTTGCTGGCAGTGAAATGCAACTTCTCAAATAGCCGGTGAAGGAAGGCAAAAGGAGCAGAAACCAGGCCACGAGGAATGCAAACATGCCCAGAAAATATTGTACTTTATGTACCTAGTTCTGGTGAACATCATCATTAGGCCGTTTCACCGGGACTCCCAGCGTTTGCAGCTCACGTCAGTGGTTGAACATAACTATTAGAAGGCTAATATGCCATAGGAAAGGAAGGAGGGGGGAATCCAGATAAAGACAGACCTCCTATCTACATTATATATCAATATAAATCTGCAGAAAAGCCAAGTCTGCCCTCCTAGCAAGAGCTTGGGAGAATACAGCTTTTACACTGCCAGCTCGTGTAGGAGGAAAAAAAAAGATGTAAAGCCTTTGCCAAGGCTTCCTATAGCACAGTAGCTCCATTATTATTATTATTAAGTATCTTCCTTTCCAAGTTTCCTGCGTTTCCTAAATGTAACAATAATTTTAATAATTACAAACCCGAGAATACTACTTCTGTGACTGACTGTGTTCCCTGTTTTCCTCCAAGCTAAAGCTCTGCTTTCATGTAATACATAAAAGAGCAATATTGCTCTGATGAACTAAGACACATGAAATATCTAATTAACATTAAAATATTGTCTCTTGTCATTAGCTTCATTTGCACTTTAAGTGTCAGCTCTTGAGAGAGAGGTTCAGAAGCAATGACCTGGCCCTTGAATGAATAAAAAAAAAAAAAGCAAGGCAGAAGAGAGGAAAAAAATGCACTGTATGTTACATACAAACAGGGCTACTTTGGTACGCAGGCTCAAAGCAGGAGGCGCAATAAATGAGAGAAACTCTTTTCTCTCTTCTTCTTTTTGTCTCCCAACTGTTCCACCTCCACCAAACCACTACAGAGTAATGAATCTTGGTCATGAGAGGGTCAAGGGGTGAAGCCCATTTCTACCCTTCCCCTGTGCACCCAGGGCATGGTGCTGGGCAGTGCAGCTCAGTCAGGGCTTTGCTTTTTTCTCTGAGAGCTGGAGACCTGCACTCACCCATCCGAAAGCCTCCTGGCCAGGCCACGCTCAGGGTGGTACCTGTAGGGGAAGCTGCCCTTGGGTTGTGAAAACAAAACCCTCCCACTGGCAAACAAGGCAGCACGTTGAGCCTAATTGATTTATTAAAACAGATAACCTTTGGCGATCGTTCTGACGGGAGCAGGAAGGCAAAGGAAGATCATTTTCATTTTAAACCGACCAGTGTTTTAATCAGGTTTTGATTATTTCTGTTGCTAGGAGGATTATGCTGAATGAGGGCTGCATTTATTTATTTATTTGGTTGGTTGGTTGGTACCTGGCACTGAGTTAATGCCAGATGCCTTCAGAGTGTTTCTTCATCGCATCATCAGGGCACGAGCCTCACAGGCATGGAAGTGGACGTGGACATTTTCTACCCTAATAACTCGTAGTCAGGTGGAGCTGGATTTTTTGTCTCTCCAGGACTGCGGGAAGTTTGTCTCATTAGAGGGAAGAACTTAGCTGAGATACTTGGAGCAGACACTTGCCTCCAGCCGCCAGCAATTAATGTGTACTCAGACAGGGGTGTTTATTTCTGGACCATGGCTGGTAACAGCTTTTAAAATTAACATCTCAGGGGTCTTAAGCAAGGAGAGAATTTTTACTGTGAAGAGTGAATATTATTTACACAAGGTAGCCCGAATTCCATAAACAAAATAAACTTCCCTCCCTTCACCCCCTTACAAAGACCCACTCATTTATTTGCAGTGTGATTACCTTTCTCTCTGCGCTCTTCATGCAATCTATTATAGCTCTTCAGATCACTCCTAGTTTCAGTGCCTTCCCTAAGGCAGGAGCTTCAGGAAGAAACGCTTCCCTGTCCCCATTCCCTTGTCCAGAGGAGCTCCCATCTGCTGCTCATCCACTGATCTGCACAGGGGTGCACTGGCTAAGGACTGACACGGCCACCGACTGCTCCCACCCTTTTGCTCCCAAGCTGGAGAAGACCTGTCCCTGATGCTGCAAAGGAGAGCAGGAGACAACCCACACATTGTTGGAAACACCATTCCTACTGCTATTTGTAATGTCCACGTGCTCTCTCTCTTGCCTGGACGTCAGGATTAAGATGCCAAAAGCTGTAAAACTAACGGTATCGATGTAAATGCCTTCGTCACCGTCGCTCCTGGTTGCACTGCTGTTATTCCTTGCCATTTGTAGGTCAGGGACTAACAGAAGGGCTTTGCAAGCCTGCATATTTCTTGTTGGAGTTCATGAAAGCCTGAAACAATCGCCCCTTAACATTTGCACATTCGACCTCTGGCAACAGGCCCTGCAAATCGATTCGTTTCCAAAGTGGTTATGATTTGTTGTCGCTGAAAAGTTTTGGCAGGAGAAGTGCCCACCTCCGAGCCATGCACAAACCAACCGGCCTCAAGGGACATCTCCAAAGCAGGGCTTGGCCTGAGGTGCAAGGACAAGTGGAAGCCAGGAGACAGTTCTGGCATTTATTACACACAGTTAATCATTTGAGAGTCATCAAGTTTTTCACATGCTGAAAATTGATGGCAAAACAACCAAATGCATCCCATGTTTGGTTAACACCTAAAATGTTACTTTGACCCTCTGGTACTGAAGCAAAGAAATTCACAGTTAGAGCTACATGTCTAGGGAAAACTCTGTGCTTAACTCACACTGTTTTTACAAAGGGTCTGTGCACAATTTTAAGTGCCATATGTCCAGGGTAAGGAGTAAAAACAACAACAAAAATATAAATATCTACTTTTCTTTTTTTTTTTTAATCTCCTAGAAAATAATATAGAGTAATGACTCTATCTGATTATTGGTTTTCATTTTCCCTGATAGATCAGCTAATGCTCTTTATTTTAAACTATTATAAAATGAGCTAAGGCTCTTGACTTTTGTTTTTAATCTGTTGAGATGCTTGAAGTAGGTGGAATATGGGCTCCTAAATCAATGCACATCAAAGGTACAAGTTGCATAATTAAGGGATTTCTTTGGTTACAAATAAATAAAATCGGGTATTTTAAGATTATTTTTTTTTAAACTGAAAAGTCCACTTCTCTTGAAGTCCTGATTGCAAGTGTTTATAAGTGCAAACATGTAAACCGAACAGGAAATTGCCTTTATTTTGGGGTATAGCACACCTGGAAATCTGCATCGACCACAGAGCAACTACAACAGTAGATCATGAGTTTGGACAGACTCCTGATCCTAAAAATCTACTTTTTTTCCAGTTTTAGTGAAGTTTCAGTTTTAGTTTCTCAGGTCTCAAAGTGTAATCCCACAAATCCCCTTCCAAAAACCTGAGCTGCGGTGAACAACAGCAGATAAAAAAACCCCAATAAATCCATATACGTATTTCTAAAACATTTGCTGTGTCTGCATTTTGCCAACCAAACAAGCTTCCCAAATGAAGTTTTTACCCTTTTTATGTTCAGGCCAGGAAAATAAATCAAGTTTCACATGACTGAATAAAATAGTTCATCAAGAGAAACTTCGTTTAATGTGCAGCCACAACAGCGTTACGATTTTGTTCAAAATGATAAAGGTGAGCCTCGGTCCACGGCTGTGAAACCACAGAGAGATCTGTCCTCCCTGATCCACAGGAAAATTATCAGCTCTGTGGCTTTTGTTAAGTCTTTTTGTGCAAGCTGTCATTGTTCAGGAATGTACGGCAGTTATCTTGTGAACGCAAACAAGGTTATGAAGTCTCCAAATGAAAGTGGGGATGAATATAACCTGGTCTCTGGCTAATGTAATGTACAGCAGCCTATACTTCCATATCCAAATTTCACCTATTTTAATATAAAATACTGATACCAGCAAGGATTTCCATCTCAGACCCTGACACATGTCACAATGCTACACCATGTGATGCCTGGGGTGGTCATCATCACTGTTGTTGAGTAGAAGGAAATGAACCTTGCTAGCTGCTTGGACCCAGGAGGTTCAGGGGCTGTCCTTCCAGTGGCTTTTAAATGAATGCAAGGCAGCTATTAGGTGTCAAAATGAGGTTTCTGGCTTCATTTTACAGCACTGAGGTCTCTCAACAGTTCAAGCCCGGCTTGCTTTAATTCTCCTGCTGCCTCCATGTGCACTGGTTTCCCTGATTAGGACAAATCAGAAAGGGGAGCTGGTGAGGGGAGACCATAAACGTGTTTCTCAATCAGAGGAGCAAAGAAAAACCTCCTCTTCAGACTGCACTGTCACCTGGGCCTCTCCTGTCCAAAACCTTCTGGCTTTGCAATGAATCACTGGCATGAAACAAAGGCAAGGCTCCCCAGCCTAATTAAAACTGTAGCTGTCCTAGCCCAGAAGAATTGCTGCCCTTTCTGTGTACATGTTGTGCTGATGCTTCTGGGAGCTCCTGGCTGCAGATCAGGGGAGATTTGGGTGCATCCACAGAGCACGATGCAGTGCCATGAAATCCTGGCACTGGTCTCCCTGAAGCCCTGGAAGGAGCAGAGGCATCTCAGCAGGGCAATCCACCTTGGCTAGTTTCCTGGATGCCGCACCGATGCTGCAGGTACTGCGATGCTTGTTCAGAGCTACCTTGGGATCCTCACGTGCTGCTGTCGGACACTTGGACCGGGTGCGTTTTCCACAAAACCATCATATTTTGCAAACTCTCAGCTTTGAGCATTTTATGGCAAGAAAGCTCAAGTATGTGACAAGTGATGTGAGAAGGAGACAGGTATCCAAACTTCTGCGGTCCTTTTTCTTCTCTTTTTGCACGAATGTGTAGCCTTTGATCAGTGGCTGAATTTCAGTGCTTCGCTATCGTTTTATATTGGGTTTGCATAGCAAGATTTTGGTAGCAGAGGTGGCTTCTGTGAGAAGCTTCCCCTATGTCTGGTAGAGCCAATGCCAACCAGCTCCAGGACAGAATCACTGCTACCTAAGGCCAAGTCCATCAGTGATGGTGGTAGCACCTCTGGGATCACTTATTGAAGAAGGGGGGGGGGAATGTCTGCAGAAGAGCAATTGCAGCTGGAGGGGAGTGAGAAAATACAAAAGAAACAACTCTGCAGACACCAAAGCCAGTGAAGAAGAAGGGGCGGGGGGGCAGCACCTGTGGCCCTGTGGAGAGAGGAGCCCATGATGGAGCAGTTCTGCTGACAGGACTTGTGACCCCATGGGGAACCCATGCTGGAACAGTCTGTTCCTGAAGGACTACACCCCGTGGAAAAGACCCACCCATGACAGAGCAGATCGTGAAGAACTGCAGACCATGGAAAGGGCTCATGTTGGAGAAGTTTGTGGAGGACTGTCTCCCACACTGAAGCAGGGAAAGAGTGTGAGGAGTCCCGTCCCCTAAGGAGGAAGGAGCAGCAGAGACCATCAACTGGCCACAACACCCCCGTTCCCCATCCCCCTGCACAGAAGGGGAGGAAGAGATGGAGGAAATTGGGAGTAAAGTCAATCCCAAGAAGAATAAAGTGGCAGGGGGGAGGTGTTATTAAGATAAGAGTTTTTAGTTCTCATTATCCTACTGATTAGTAATAAATTCAATTATTTTTTCCCCCAAGGTCAAGTCTGTTTTGCCTGGGCTGGTAACTGATGAATGATCTCTCCCTGTCCTTATCTCAACACAAGAGCCTTTCATGATATTTTCTTACCCCGTCCAGCTGAGGAAGGGGAGTGACAGAGCAGCTTTGGCGGGCACCTGGCATCCAGCAAGGGTCAACCCCCCCCCCATTTGTAAAATGGATATATCTGTTCTCACCTACATCAAAGGCAACATGCGGAGCAGCAGAGGGATTTAAGAGACACTTAATAACTGTAAAGTGGTGACAATACAGGAATGGTGCTAGGAAAGAACAAAGCATTGCTTTGGCAGGTGAATAATTTGTGCCCCAGAGCCATTGTGAGATGGACGTGACCTCTTGTGTCAGCTTAGCTATCTCTGTCCACGGGGCTCTAAATACCATGCAAATAAGTAAAGAAATGACAGGTAGGGTCCTTCTAAATTTCAGGAGATTCTGGCTCGCTTTGGCCTGCAAGTTAATTGCACAGTTTAAGCACAACTCGACCGAGGGCTGTGCCATTGGTCCCCCAAGAGAAAGCACCAAGCCATGAAGAAAAAGTCAAGCTGCTGCTCCTTTCTCTGAAGGAAATCACTAACTTGCTGCCATGTCACTGGCAAAAACTGAAGGGATTATGATTTGAAGAGTGGATTTCTGAGTACCCGCCCTTTACAGTATTTCTGCTTTTCTTTTTTATTAACAGCAACTAAATGAACCTCAAAAATTATCTGGACTGAATGACAACAAAACAAACTAAAATTAGTAACAGCATATTCGTTGCCTAGGGCAGCGCTGAACTGATGGCTGATGTGATGGTGACAGACAAATCCTTATTCCCATTCTAAATTCTGTCTACTAAATAAGTAAGTAATGCCATCAAGAGCATTTCCAGCAATTGCCTTCACCTCCTGCAACTTTTACACTATTATTGTATTGCCTTTGACTAACTTTATGGCTTAGTTCAGTACCTGGGCTGACTCCATAGTAGCATCGTAGTCAATAAACTCATGACAGGAGGGATTGGATCAGTTAGTGTGAAGTGTTTGATGGATAATATCTTATACGAGTTGCTAGTAGGGTTGTTGCTGTGTCTTTTATTCTTCTACGCCAAGCTTTTGCAGTGTGGAAACCTTCTCTGGATCTTCCTCCTTGTTTCTCCTGTTTTTATCACATCTGCCTGATAACAAAGAGAAAAAAACCAAATGTTTTTGAATAGCAACCTGTCTCTACAGAAAGCTGCAATGAACAAAACGTAACAGGTCACATCAGAAACAGTGGGAAGACCAGAGAAAAAAATTATGCCCGGATCCAGGTGAAATTACCTGAACCTTTCAAACTTTTGAGGCAGATAGGCTGAGTTCTCTACTGGATAGCTTTGACAGGCTTCTCAGTGACTCAAGCCTGATTTTCTCCTCGTGCTCACTAGAAATCCCAGAGTACTTTTCATAAGAAGAGGGTGGAATCTAAAGTGTTTGAACACAATATGCTTCTTCCATTAACATGAAAAATGCTGCCTGCAACCTGACAAGAGCCTGTACCGCAGCCTGGCTTCAATACCACATTTGAATCATCCCCCCTTGTCCCAGAATAAAAAGCACTACACATTACGTGACTTGCTGTTACTACTATATATTTTTTTTTAGCAACTTTTTGAGTATTTATCCATTTAACTTCCCCTCTGGCATCTCTGCTTTTCTCTGGTCTCACGCTTGTCAGTCCCAGCGTTGCTCATCCAGGGGCTTGCTCACTGAGGAGCAGCTGTGAGCAAATCTCACAGCTTGGCTGTGTTCCTCCTTGTTCAGCATCCATCAGGATGCAGTGTTGGGATCCATCCCTAGATATCTACACCTCTAAGACTCCCCTCATCTAATTAGTGCAGTCCCAGTGTAGCATTTGCTGAGTACAGACTGCCTCTCTGAGGTCCTTTCTACAGCTGGTACTTCCTACTGAGGTTTCCTGAAACCCCAGCATTGGGTTTTGAGGCTCTAAGGTATTGCACAACTTCTTCTCCCAGACACTGAGCTTGGTACGCTAGCTGTGGAAAAGAGAGAGTGAAAATAAATAGAATCAGGTCTTCTGGAAAGTGATTTAAATGCAGCACACGCTTTGTAGCCCACTTTTAAAAATAAAAAGTCTGATTTCCATGGAGCTATGTGGCCAAACTCACTGTCCTTAGGCAATCCTCCTGTGTTTGAACAGAGAGGGGTCCTCCATCGTGGAAGTGCACTGAGCTCTTACCTTCTAGAGCCTGACTGCCCCACTGAGCCACTGGTGTTGCTCGTATAGAAACTTGACACTGGGCTTTTCCCCTTTGCTCAGGGCTGCCCTCCACTGCAGCCATCCAATGAGGCTTGATGGTAGATACATCCGAGATGTATATTCATAACATCTACAACCCCAGAAAGAACTCATCAACTGGATGTAAACTTCTTTCTCAGGCTATCAAGATCTTCAGAAAAGGCTAACAAGCTCCAAGGTGCCTCAGCTAGAATTATTGAAAGGAATCTGGCTGGTGGCCAGAAATTTTTGAGAGCACAAGGTTTTGCAGCTTTGCAAAAAGCAGTTTACAACATAACAAAACACTCACTGGGAGATCACACCAGGCTGTAAGTAGGCTGCATGGTATTAGAGAATTTAGTGGCAGCATTAAACTCACTGTAAAAACATGAAGGTCTTCATCTAGACCTTGGTTAGTGGAGTTTTAGAGGAGTTATAATGTTGTAACTCCCTCTCACAGGGGATAGAAATGTTGGGTTAAATGTTGGGTTTGGGTCACAGCTGGACTGGAGTCCAAGGTGGTGTTAAAGGGCTAGAACAACTTATATATATATGTATTTATATGTACCTACACACACGTGCACGCACACCCTCCCCTTTTCTGCAACACCTTGCACAGATGTTCTGAATCATTTCTTATGCAATGGCCATAAAGGAAATCCATGAGGGCCAAGAAACTTTTTATGATGAGATACTAAAAGCACAAAAACACATACCTTCTAAGAGGTAGAGGATAGCCAACGGGTGAAATCATTGAATCAATTTCTTTTTGAGACTACACGGTTACTTAAAAATTATGCTGTGGAAGACATCTCAATTCCACTTACTTGCACCCTAAACTTTGAGATGAAGGAATCCTTCCAGATACAGAATTCACTTCCCAGTTGCATGCAGAGCTGATGCTTTCTGCTTTCACTGGTATCTTCATTACATTCCTGTGCAGCATGAGCTTGGTATATGTACCTGCCTTGTTCCAGGAAAAAAAGAAGGGGCTCTAAAACCAAAGAAAGCAACAAAAATAAAATTAATGTGGAAACCAGTATGAATTTACTACACCATAACACACACACAGATGTTTGTATGCTTCAGTTAAGAGTATTACTTTTTTCCAGACAACGTTAAATTAAATAACACAGCTTTTGGTAAACCTTCATGCTACTAAACTGCTTGATGCTAGGAAGTCAAACCAATAAAGCGCTTTTACTCTATTCTACAAATGTAGCCAGATGGATTAAGGTGAGGAAATAAAAACACATTATGAGGATGTCATCGCTCTGACTCATACACGAGTCTCCCCAGAAATGAGGAGCTGGAGGAGACAGCTGTCCTTGAAGCGCTGTCTTGGCACCTCCCCAGGAACAGCTCTGGCTGAAGGAAGTCGTAAGTGAGAAGTACCAAAAGTGGCACTGGGATGAGAAATGGACAATTGTGTCTCCACGCGTGGTCCTTTCAGGGACTCCAGGGATCCAGACTGCCCTCTGGAAACCTGTGGATAAAATTTACAGGGCTTTCTTCTTTTCCTAGTAGGAGACCCTGGACAAGCCTACCCTTTCCCTCATGCTACTCCTGGAAAGAGAAAGGAACACCAACATGTTCAAGCTCTTATCTCACCAGTGACAAATGGCAATCCAAACAGACAGTTTTACAGACGGTAACCGGAGGAGTGATGAGGCATTAGTTGCCATTTATGCATTTCAGGAGTTCTGAGATAGCTTAATCAATTCTTTTTTGCTTTGGTTATCCCTAGCAGCAAGCATAGGTTAGGAGGGTAGGCCAACGAAACACTTAAGTAAGGACTCAGGTATAGAAGTTTGAAGAATCACGTCTTCGTATTGGCAACAACAGAAATTAACTGCAATTGTTTTGATATTTAGGATGTTTATATTGGTAGCAAGGATATTTAAGGTGAACTTCAAAAGATGTCTTTGTCTGTTGCTGAAATAAAAGGGTCTTTCCTGTCTTTGTGTTATATTTCATTACAATGTATGGTTACCTCTCCGTAACAGATCTCTTGGAAGGGAGCGAGAGCTATTGTCAGATTAACTAGAGCCATATGTCTGTAGCATAAATCCATATAATGAAGAGAGCCACATTCATGGGAGGGTGAATGAATGCCCTGAAGAAGAACCGGAGTGAGAGAGTCGCTGCTGAGCTGGAAATCCAGGAATCATTTTACTGGCTGAAGTATTGTGCCGTTTCCCAGCAGAGGATTTGAGCTGGTATTCGGGCAGAAGCAGGCTCGGTGTCGTGCTTTTGGGTCTGGATCAGGCAGAGTGATGCAACAGTCCATAGCGATCGGCTCCTTCGTGGCAGTTTTAATCTGTAGGTTTTCACATGCTGTCAGGAAAGCTGGTGCGTTGTACAGATTGTGTCAGGTCTGCACAGCTCAGAGGGTTCTGCTGGGAAATTGAGCATGACCAACACACCCAGGAGAACCGCTGGACAAGAGTGGTGCCTGGCACAGCTGCAGTGCACAGCCCCGAGCCCTCCTTTTGGGCTAGAGCAAAACTCTGCAGGCAGGCTGGCCCCTGGAATTGCTCGGTCTCCAAAGCAAGCTCAGAGTGCAGGCACTGCTCCTTGTCAAGGATCTGGCCCTTCCTAAGCCAGACTAGTCATGAAGTCGTCTTCTTCCATTCATGTGTGAGGAAAACTACCCTTCCCAGTTTGAATGGCAGAGCAGCATTAAGCATACACCTTTTTTTGGTTGTTTGTTTTTTTTTTCTTAAATCACTGAAACAGAAAACCCACAATGAGGATGATCTTGTAATTACAGACACGTCAGAAGAGAGAGCATGATCATTTGCTGAGATTTCTCTGAACGTTTCTTCAGAAGAATTTGGTAGGAGAGAGGGAGGGAAGAGCTTATTGTAAATCAGCGTTGGCACAAAACTTCTGTAAAAAGGTGCCCAACATGCATTACATTCTTTGTTCTGTGTTTTTCCTACATATAAAGCCTTGACAACCTGCTATTCTATGATTGATGCACTTATTTCTTCTAAAGTATCACTAACCAAGCATATAATTTTTATACAGTAAGTGTATATTCAATTTCCTACAGTTTGACTGCTAAACAGGCTCAGTAGTAAAACAAATATATCCTGTCACAGTGCACTGTTCAAGGAGGACCAACGGAAAACCTTGGAATACTTTTCATTTGCCTTCCCTTTGCTTTTAGCGGCAATGAAATCACAGCAGGGGCACCTGCTAAATATCCCTATTTTAAAAGAAGGTGTAGTGTGGATGGGTGCAGCCTGCACCTACTGCAGACTTTGTACAACGTTAATGGGAATATTACGATTCATATATTCTTGCACAATAAGACAGAATGACATATCAGGTTTGCAGGCTCTCCTGACAAGGTACGAGGTATTTATCTGGGGTTTTCTACCACACTCTTATCAGCCTAGTATCTGAAAGTCTATTGACATCATTATCATTCATATATTCATAAAATACGTAGGGGTCTCCCCGTTACATTCTACAAAGTGAGGACTGGCTCCTTCATAGTGTGAAGGCAAAGATAAACTGAAGAGAAAGAATTCAAACTCCCGGTGGCTGATTATTGGATCCCTGGCACTCCTGGGCCGGGCGGGAGGATAATGGATCTGTGAGAATTCATGTATGTTTATGATGTACGAGGCACTTCAGCTGACATTGAATCAGGTCAGTGGGTCCATTGGACAGGATGCAATGTCAATGGAACTGTTATGTATTATTGATGTCAGTCAGAGAATAGATAAAAACATTAGCAAAATAGCTTCCATTGCCATTTCGGGTTTTTTTCCCCTCAAATGATAAAAGGCACCGGTCCATATTAAACACAAGAGGCCTCCAACATTTCTGATTCTCAAACAGTTTTGACTTGGAGCAAATCTAGGAAATGACAAACTGCTGCCAAAACAATATTTGTACGTGGAGCTAAATGGCTTAACTTCTTTCAGGTTTTCAGTTGGGGAATAAGTTTACCTGTAAAAGAGAAACATCATCACCCAAGGTCCTCTTCTGCAAATTGTTAGGCGTACGAGTGCTTCACTCCCTCTACATTTGTGCTTGTCTCTCTGTTATATATCACTATACCAATGAATTTTAAAGGACTAATTCTTATTTACAGTTAAAGCAATTTTAAACTGCCTGGTTTGTGCCATTAAAGCGCTTTCTTCACACTGCCAAAGAAAGACCATCATGCAAATCACATCCAGTGGACTGTGCACGTAGTTAAAGGAAGAGGACATGTAAGAATTAACTCAGGATCTTCCAGTTTACCTCACCTTACATAGGCATTGCTCCCTAGAGATACGTACCACTTTGGCTGCTGCCACAACTGACCCGTTCCTAAGTTAGAAGCCTTAAAACCCACTAGGTAGGTGGCAAAGACTGAGCTGCCTTTGGAACGCCATGTAAAAAATAGCTATGCGTGAATAAATATTTATAGGCTTTAACACCTTGCAAGAAGGGAAGTAAGTGCTGTGGGGCAGGCTGCACAAAGACTACGTACAGTTTCTTTGCACCCTGGGTTCTCCAGATCACTCGAGTGACATTTTAAAACTTTAAGCAAGTAACACCATCAATTTCAATAGAGCTGTGCGTGCCTAAATATAAGCACTTAAGTGTTTTACAGCTTCAAAGCATGAATCATATACTTGCATTTGCCAATTAGCTCCATAAAGGGAAGCATGTGTTTAGCTAATTTACATACTCATAGCTATTTTGTGTAGTTACCTTATCTGAGCCTTACAACTTTACACCTGCACCCAGGGAAGATAGCTCTGTTCCGAGCAAAACCTAGGAAAATACAAAGGGCAGTTTTAGTCAAGACTATTATCTCAAGCAAATATGATAAAGTCAAAGGAAATGCACTCAAAAAAAAAAGGGATATAGCCCTTTGCTCCTTTCTTATGAAGGGTTTACCTGATCCTTCACTAGAATAAAGATTTGCCCTGTGGCTTGATTTCACCATGGCCTTCAGAACACCTTGTGTAACTTGGTGGTGAAAAACCAGGGACTCCAACGTCAAACACTTGAGACCTTGCCGGGAAAGCCACTGGCCTCACCTCTGAAGCTTCAGAAAGTAAGGAGTCTTAACAACGACCCAACACAGAGTCTGATTGATGCTTTGTTTACTTTCACAATAATCCTTCTTTTTTGTTGTTGTCGTTTTGTTATGTTTCTTGCTTCTATTCCCTGCAACTTATTTTTGCTTCCCAGTGCTTTGTTTTGAACCAGGATTGCTTAAGGGGTCATTAAAACTTTAATCTGTATAGTGAAAATGTTGGCAAAGATAGGCTGCCACTATACCTAAGTGTTATCTTCAGAAGTGCAAGCCCAGTAATAACCAGGCTCTCCTTTTCCCCAAAGAGACACAGCTAATTAGTGATTCTTTGATCCCATCGTCTCTGAACAGAGACTACTACAAGAAAGGTCATCAGGCCCCTGGCAAAAGTATTCAACCTCTTACATCTAAACCAAGGGGCAGAAAGTGGACTAGGTTTTACAAAATATTACAGACAGTGATTTCTTGGAGTAATTTCTTTGAACGGGTGCTCTGTGCATCTTGAGTACTCATCCTCTAGCGTTTCTTGCATTTGGTGTCAAGTCTGCAATCTTCTGCTAGTTCAGAGAAACAGAAAACAACCACTAAACCTGCTTTGGATTCAGTGGGCACGTGGTGCTGCAACGCTCTTGCTCTGTTCCCAGGGACACACTCACACGCAACAGTCCCAGGAAAAAACAAACCCCACACCTTGCATTTCTCCCAAGCTTCTAAGGACGGGGCTTTTTAGTTTGGAGAAAAGAAGACTGAGAGGGGGTCTAATTAACATCTATAAATACACAAGGGCTGGGCGTCAAGAAGGCAGGGAGAGCCTCTTTTCACTTGTGCCTTGTGACAGGATGAGGGGCAAGGGATCCAAGCTGGAGTACAAGAAGTTCCACCTCAACATGATGAGGAACTCCTTCACTGTAAGGGTTGTGGAGCACTGGAACAGACTCCCCAGAGAGGTTGTGGAGCCTCCTTCTCTGGAGACTTTCAAGCCCTTCCGGGATGCATTTCGGGGGGGTCTGCTTTCGTT
>JANHFX010020433.1:31583-53690 GCA_027560015.1 Chloroceryle amazona | reverse complement strand
AGGTTGTGGAGTCTCCTTCTCTGGAGACTTTCAAGCCCTGTCTGGATGCATTTCTGAGTGATCTGCTCTAGTTTTGTCCTGCTCTGGCAGGGGGGTTAGACTTGATCTTCAAAGGTCCCTTCCAACCCCTACCATTCTGTGAAGCAGAATTAAACTACCATGGGTGATTCAGCTACATCTGTTCATCTACATCCATCCCAGCTGGGGGAGAAAATGACACTTGCCTCTTCTCCCCTTTGCAGCCCCAGCAGCTGTGGACAGGGCGAGCTCACCCCTCAGGAACCAGCCTCTTCCCTCTGCCCTGTGAGGTGGCAATGCAGCGAGTTTCCCTTGCACTTTCTTCACGAACATACGCCTCTAATTTACAAAATATTACGAACTTTTTCAACTGCAAACTAATTGTTCCCTTCCCCAGGCCTTTCCTTTCCTGATGGCAAGTGGCTGCTGCAGTTAATCTAAAGGAATTCCTTCCAGGCCCTCTGCTCAGTGTTTCCCCCTCTTCACAAACCGAACCATCTTGCGTTGTAAAACAGGCAACTGAAATTTTTTACGACCAGGTTTTCAAAATATTTTCCACTTCCCCTTCCCCCTCCCCACGCCTTTTGATGTAAGGAGAAAATTTCATACGGTGCCTACCCTTATCTCCTCAAAAGAAAACAAAGAGAGCTAAAGGAAAACGTCTTCTGCAGAGACTGCCTTTTCTGTGCTGCTCTCCCCACTGTGTGCCAAATAATGGCATCTGTTCCTGCTGTTCTTTAGTTCCCCCATCCACTGTGTTTTCAACTTCCTAGGAAAATTTGTGGTTCTTCAATCCAAAGGTCATGGTTAACACTGAAGTTCAGTTAGGAGGGATTTGGATTTGTTTCTCTTCATTATTGTTTTTAATTCTTTTTCCAGCTCTCCTTCGAAAATGGAGAAAAGGCTTTCACTTGCTCTTTGCACGGTGGGTGTTGTACCCCCTTCAGCATGCATCTCTGCAGTTGGGGTTAATACTCTGGGAACTATCCGTTCGTGTATTGATAAGCATTAAAGCATTGCTGTTTCCATGCCTTCTGGTGAGGTTCACCCTGCTGCCAGCAGCACGAGCTCCTCTCACGCTGCCCTCACCGTACGATCACTCTGCAGGGAATAGGAATTCCCTTCATCAGGTCCATTCCACATTCCAGCTGCACGTAAGCAAAGCCACTCTTCTTTGAAGGAGAGCAAATAGTCAAACTTCTACCGAATTATGTATGATGGTTTTGTGCAAGAGGAGCTGAACTCAGATCCCCAAATTCATTTTTCTTCTTGCTTCAAGTTGGGACTCAAACTGTGATCCCAGCACTGAAATGCCAGTGCTCTGTCCAGTGAGCTGCTCAGCCCATCTGTTTGCCAGCTTTGTGCATTTTACAGTAGGCAGCCTGAGATGGCTCGACCATGGATGTAGTGGGGGCCTCCATCTAGTCCGTATTTTCCCTAAAGTATCATTCTTAAAAACGCTATTTTTGTCAGCTAAGAGGGTTCACTGAGAGATGGTGAGGCATCACTCAAGAGAGACAGGCAGGGAATTAAAGGCAAATACATAACTTTTTACATTGGGGGGTGGGGGGGTTGGTGTGGAAAAAAAAAAAGCCAACACTTTCATTGTTTCCTTTCTATCATTAAGAAAAGTGGTACGTGCACGTTGCAGAACATTTACTTCTGTGCCAAGGAACTGGGCTGCTCCACAGAGCACTGGGCAAGATCCCAGAGAGCGGGACTGGGGGTCCATGCAGCCTATGCCCACCCCTCCTTCAGCCTGAGACGCTCTTTTCCCTATCAGAAAATTCATCCTGCAAATGCTGCTCTAGAGATAACAGGGACAGAAAAAAGCAGCCCTGGTCCTGAGAGGGGTAGGGGTTTAATGATGTCATTTAAAAAATATTTCCTATGTTTCATTTGAGGAAGGAAATAAACCCCACAGGTCTGATACCCCGAGATTTTTCTCTGCCCTTGCTTCACAGGAGTAGGCAAAAGCCTTCATGTCCTTTAGCCTGCACACCCCCTGTGTCTGGCATGGTCTCTTGTCTGGTCTGAGAATCAGATGCTATTTCTGGTCTGAAGACATTTGTTCTCAATTGCCCACACAGTTCAATGGGGTTTTAAGGTACATTTGTTAGGGATTATAAAGCACCTAAAGATGTATCAAGTGGAAGGGTCAATAGAAGATCAGGGTGTATTGTGTTACGGTGTGTTGCATTATGCGGGATGTCTCAATTCGCTATTGGAAACCAGATGTGGCAGACAAGCCCAGCCTATTTTTCTGAACATTTGTAGATATCTTTGAACTATGTCATCAACGGTTAAAGATTTTCACAAAGATTCGAGAAGTAGATTTTACCAAGTCTGCCAATTGCTATCAAAACCTCAAATTCTGTTGGATAATGGAAACGCTCTATCCCAATCTAAAAAATAATAAGCGTAAAAAGAACGCTTACATCTTTCTTTTGTAATAGACACAGACCACAGCATGAATTTGCTACCTGTAAGGTGTATTGAATTTTTAATCATCTATATATTTATAGTAAAGAGTAACACATTACTTCTAGCACACAAAAGCTTATGGCATACGATTATCCTTAATTAATGGGTAAGTGCAAAGCTTTATTATTCAATGAAACTGATTTATTATCTTAATTCGCCGATGTTCTGCTTCGTGTTTCCATTGAAACCATTGTTTGCACCATGGTAACCAGCAACCACCATATGTACGTGATCCTTTTTTATGACCTATACGTAATTAGATTTTATTGTTTTCTTAAAGCTGAAGGATAGCCAGTGCAAGCAGTCTGCCTATAGCTTCCCATACCTACGAACGAGGGACGGGGCGCACGCCGCTTTGTTTCTGTAATAATCAGGTCGTGTTTTGCTCTATTATTCTAAGCTGGTGTCTATTTTTTCCCCAGCGGTCCTGCAGGCATCCCTCCTCTTCCTTCCTGAGCACGACGGCACACTTGCCTACCTGTCCCTGTCTCCTCTGCTTGGCACAGCTAGTTAACTGAAAGGAACTGAAAAGAGCTGAAAGCTAGTGGGTGTCGGAGCTGCCTGGTGGAGAGATCCCCAGCTAATTGCTAGTCCTAACAGGCACAATTAGCTGCTACAAGCCCTTTGAGATGGCCCTGGGCTTCTCTCAGGTAACAGCCATCACTAGATAAAGGCTGAAATACGCTGCATTTAGAGAGACACTTGCAGACAGGGATGTCACAGGCTGCCAATTACGCTCTGCCTGTACACAGTCACTTCCAAGAACCAGACAAGACACATACACCTGAAGTTAAAGGGACAAGATGTGTACTATTTTGAACTACACAAGTGTGGGGCACGTGAAGATATAACCCTTCTCAAATTAGGTCGTGTCATCTTTTCAATTATCCCTTCTTGATCAAGTTTTGCAGTGTTTTTTAACATTCCCTCCAAGCAGCGAGTCCCGGAAGGCTCAGCGTGAGAGGGCTGCCTATTTTGTTTGCTGTGTGTGATGTCACTTTAAGCAGAGTTTTACCATCACCAAGTGGCTTAAGAAGCCTCTCCTAACCAAATGCTGTGGTCCTCTCTGTTGGAACTGTAATCCTTTAGCCGTCTATCCCTCCCAGAGGAGGAGAGAGAGATTAAGATATCTAAGCATTACTGTTGAAATCAGTAAGTGCCCCACACTTCCTTATCCATAAACAAATGGCCCTCTCTAAGCATCTCTGGCAGCACATCCTTTCTCTCAAGCAATGAACTTCTGGACGAAATAAAGCAGCACAGATAGACAGCCTTTAAAAAAAAAACCCCCAAACACATCAGGTTTTGGAGCAATTAGAAGGAAAGGGGCAATTGGAGGCAGCTACCACAGCACCAGCCACCACAGCTTCCCATAGAAAATCATTCTCGATCAGTGTGTAAATATTCAAACACTTCAAACATGGAGGCTAGAAATAATTGGAAATATCTAGCTCTAAGATGTGGACATTGGTATTAACACACAGTTTCCAAGACACTTAAGAAGCACAAGTTCTGGCCCAAATGTTCATATATTAGTAACCTGAACTAGCCACCCACCTCCAGACTCGCGTACCCATTTAAGAAGAGGATCAGAAAAAAACTGTACATGCAGTTTCCTCTGGAGAAAACTTCTCATTTAGTTTCTCTGAGGACTAATTTATTCCACTGCTTAACTTCAGAAGATCCTGCATCTCCTGCCCTCCTCTGTTAGAGCATCAGGTCTCCATCACAGCTAGGTTAAAAGCACATTCCCATGGTATCCATCAAAATCTGTCAAACTACCTGTACGAATAAAAATGAAATAAAAAGGTTTATATGTATTTATTATTATATTTAAATATCTTAAGTATTTCATATTTATGTTGGTTTTTTTTAACTAGCATCTTGAAGATCATCTTCCAAACCATACAACATCTGGCAAAGCAGGTTAATACTCACAAGTTAGCTTCCACAATTCCAGCTGATACCACATGGGGAATGGCTTTTTTTGTTTGGTTAGCTTCCTAAACCAAAATTCAAGATATTAAATAGAAATTTCTGGGGTTTAAGACTCAGTTTCAAAAAAAAGGGACTTGGAGAACCTGCGCTTACTTTATTGTGTTCATTTTAGATTCCAGATTTTGGTTTTTTTGTTAGGGTTTTTTGGTTTGTTTGTTTCTACAAACAGGTTTGTTTTCCTTATTAAAGGGTGGACGTCTTTGAGATATATGCAAAAGCAGCATGCTAATATTTGATTGCAAACCAAGCAACAATCAAAAACCTAAAAGGAAAGAATGAGGGCTCTGTTATTAAACTAACAAAATAAATAGATATACGTTTTTTCCCTTTTTACAGATAACATTTGCAGCCAAATTAGTAACAAGATCTCCTCCAGTATAAATAAAAAAAGGCTTGCACTTACCTATTAATTAAGAATAATGGAATGCCATAAGCTTTTGTGTGCTAGTGGTACTGTAATTTGTTACTTTTCACTACAATAAATATATAGCTGATTAAAAATGCAGTGCAGCTTACATATATTACATTCATACTGCATTGTGTATTGATTCACTTGGCTCATCCTGGTAGCCCACTGAATTCAAGGGGAGCAAGCTTCTGTCCTCTCAAGTAAAGAAGAGAAGCCTCTCACAAGGCAGAGAGTTCAACAGATGGATCTACAACACCGTGTCACGGGGCTCAGGGCCACGAACCTCACAGGCTGACCTCCTTATTCATCCCAACCCAACTCACCCAGGAACTCCTGCAACGTTTCTACGTGATCAGGGGTCAAGAAACCAAACCCCAGTGACCCAGATCATCTCCCTTGGGATGGAGGTTCCCACCTCAATCTCCAGATGTCAGCTTTGGTGGATTTTAAGGACCAAACAGGGCTCTCAGAAAGCAGATTCTCCTTTCAGGCTCAGAGGCTCGGTCCATTGCTCTGGTGTCCCATCTCCAGCCAGGACATACCCGAGGGGATTATTGTCTCCAGCTCCCCCTTTTTCCCTCCTCTGCATCCTAAAAAGTCAGCAAAAAAATAATATATATATATTTACACACAACTGAATACATCTGGTGAATTGCACGGTAGAGGGGAAGCCGGTGTAGTAAGAGTAACTTCCTGGTGATCACTTTTGAGCTCAGAAATTCTTATTTACATGGGTAATTTAAAACAGATGCATTTTAAATACAGCCTAATCTATTTATAGCAGCTACCTACAGCTTTGTGCCACTGGACCAAATTAGGGCCATCCAACGTATTTACATTGCAGACTCAAGAAACTGAATATTCATTTTAAGAAATCAAAGTTCTTACCCATGTGATGAAGAAATCTCTATAGATCTTCTTGATAGAAAATGTTATTTGTTGGCCTTTTTTCCCTCTCTTCAAAACCAAATTTTTAGAACTGCACCTGTAAGAAACTCAAGTTTTTACCCTTGCTGTAGCCTCTTTTGTCTAATGAGGGTCAATTATCACTCTGTACCTGTTAACATTACCTGCTTAATTACTAATCATCTTATCTGCTAAGACATGAAAAGCTGATTCTCCAGAGAGGAACCAGACTTTGCTCCTTGAGGGAATGGTAGAAGGGAAAAAGTAAAGAAAAAGGGAAAAAAAAAGGCAACAGGGGAAAAAAAAAAAAAAAGAGAGAAAAGATGGCTAAAGAAGAAAACAAACAAACAACAAATGCACAGAGAGATAAGAAATTAAACGATCACGCACTCCAGGAATAGATTTTGTCAATGACCAGAACTTTAGTCAAACCCACATGATTTGAGATTTGATCTTTTAGAAAACTCCTATCATCCATGGGAGTACTGCTGGAGGCTGAGTGTAATGCCTGGCCCACGGTCAGCTACTGTTAGCAGAATCTGGCTCTCTGTAGTTGGCTCCCCTGACAGTTGCAAAGAGGACTGTCACAGCCAGCCAAGTAACTTTCAGCAGGATCCCAACCGACAGCGTTGAAGGCAGAAAATGCAGTTGCATATGGTACATTAAATGTAGAAATGCTCGGTCTGGAAAGGATGAGCCGTTAACACTGAGATTCAGAGGAAGCAAAGATGTTTAGATGAAGCTTCTTCCTTTAGAAAAGGAAGATGTAGCTTTGAGCGTTACAATGCCAGTTTGACGTAGCAGCCATAACCAAGTGCCTAGAACATACAGGGTCTGATAACAGCGTGATGGAGCATTTGCCCCTTGCAAACTCTAAAAGAAGAGTGATACCCATCTATTCTCCAACAATATTTCTGACACTTGGACTTGAAGGGCTTTAAGTATTGGCTATTCTGGATACCGTGTGGCTTGTGACATCTGATAGCATCTTAAACCAGAATGGTATGGCTGTAGGCCATAAAAAAAAAAAAAGATATCAGAAAATAGAGAGCCAAGGAGATAAATTTTGTGAGTCCACCTGACCAAGCCAGCTGAGCAGAGGGCTGGTTTCCTGAATCCCATGAAGCAGGCATGTAAAATATCTGTTTCTTGATGGGCCTGGCAGATGTGATGCCAGAAATAATTCTCCTCTGATTTATTTTTGTAGCTTTATCTAGTTCCTTATATTAAACCTACAATCCTAAAATAATTTTAGGGCCATTTATTTTTATGTCTACAAACAGTAGAGTTACCCAAATGTTAAAAGCCTATGCTCATAGGCCCATAAAAGCACTGTTGATTAGATTGCAGTATTTCAGTTTTTAGTTATCAACGCTGACACTTTTGGAAAAAAAATGGAGTACAATATACTTCTGTACACATTGCAGTGTTTTTAACCATTTAGTCAGTACCACGTACATCAAATAGACACCACAATAAAACAGAAATACATTAAACATACATCTGGAAGCACTTTGTAACTGACTTCTGCTTATGAAAACGACTGTACATAATTTCATCATTCACTTTAATTCAGTCACATGCTGCAGTCAATGGAGGCAGATAACACACTGCAATAAGATTCAAGCAGAGATTTCTCCTTGTGCTAAATTCCGTGCTTTATCTGTCAGCCTCTACGCTTACCGTCACTGCTGAGGCCATAACGTGGCACTAGAGCCTGCAGCAGAGACCTGGTGGGATGCTGTGATGCTCGCCTTTCAGAATGTCACAGAGCTTATATCGCATTTCGTGGGTAGTCACTATCAGTAAAAGCAATTCCAGTGAGTTACCCTTAAGCAGCTTGACCAGGAGCTCTGAGGAGAAAACATCTGCCTTTCTGTCACCAGTAAATGGCAGGCCACTCGCATCAGGTACCTGTTCTTTTCTTTTCACCCTTTATCCCTTGATCTGAACCATGACCTTACACGCACCCCAGGATGAAAAGCTGCCACGTAGCTACAGTTATTTTCATACCGTGTATTTTTCAGTTTTGGCCACAAAGGGTAAAATTGCCCTAAGAAATAGGCAACAGCAGCAGACTAAAACCCATAGGATGGCTGAGAACGTACCCAGCAGAAACGTGCTCAGAGGATATGGATCTAAAAACAGAGCCACCTTACTTTATCTAGTGGCATTCCTTTACTAATAGCAACTAAATGCCACAAATGGGCTGCAACAGCGGTGAGCTGGGATGCTGAAATACCAGTGAGGTGGGATGCTGAAATGCATCCTCTTTCTGCTTTTTAAGAACTGTGTTGCTCCTTTGTCAAAGCGTGGCTGAAATGATTAGCACAACAGATATATTCTAGCTGAAAGAAATAGAGAGGACATTTAATCTACACCCATCTACATTGCTGAAATCAACAATAAAGCCCCAGTGAATCTCCACAATGATGACACTTCCAGGGAAACCATTGTTTAGCCTATTTTATGGTTGGTGGCTGTGTCTCAGTAACAATATATATTTTTTTTTTCCCTCCAATCTTTTAGCTTGTTCAATTATAAAGCCAACCTAATAGAGGCTGATTAATACGTTCAAAACTGCAAACACTTCCTTATTTAAAATATGAAGAGATATTCTTTGACAGAGACTAGAGATTTAGTTAAGATTCAGCACAACAGAAGAGTTTTCCAAATTGTCTACTACTCAATGATCTGAAAATACTTTACAAATATTACATTATTTTAGTTTCAGTGCAACAATTATTCATGCAAAAATCCAGGCAACCCATTTTATAAGTTGAGGAAACCAAAGCACAGAAAGACTGAGCAAGTATTAAATTCAAAGATTCCTGTTCCAACGCTAGATACAAACAGAGGTTTTTTTGACGCCAAGCCTATGTTTGAAATTTCAGCTATGCTGACTTATTACTTCCCTTTGCTTTGCTGGAGAAAATAGAATACTTAGAGACTTCATCTAAAAATCCACTGCATTAAATATAGTCTGGTGAGCTCTTGAACAGAGGAACATTGTCCTTTACGGACTGACTAGCTGGCCAGTCCAGCTGGCCTGGATAAAATTTCTTTCTTGATCATTTTGTTTATAGGATAAATTTTGCTTTGGCACTTCTGCCACCTGCTCTTCTTTTCCATTACTCCATGGCTATACAAGGCCTTGCCCACTCGAGTCTACGTTTACCCCGAGAGCGTAAAAACATCCTTTTTGGCATACAATAAACTTCAAAATGTTCTTTCATTAGTCAAATGTGCTACTTCACATTTTTGGTGCTTTATATGAAGACAGATGAAGCGCAGGGAGCCTGTGCAATAGGATGGAGATCATATAAGTCTAACTAGGACAAAACTGTGCACATCTACATCAACATTCCCGAGCCCAAATAGGATATTTTTGCCTTGTGAATAAAGATGCCTTAAGATGCCATACCTGACAAGCCCCTGTAAATTTGTAGTGGTGACTGGATATAGACAGGTTAACAAGCTTAGCAAGTAACAGAGTTAAACCAGGGATGTCAAACAATGCAGAGGACCAGAGCGTCCTTTACTCCCTGCTCCTGCTTAGCCTCTACAAGTTGGTGCCCCAGCGCTAAACGAACGAAGCCCCGTTACCTACGGTGATGGCAGGAGTGAAATGGGACAGCCTCATTTTCCTCTTCCCAGGGGCTCTGCATCATGTGTTGCCAAAGGAAGAGAACTGCAGTAAGACTCCATGCAAATCAGCTGAGGGAGCCTTCTCCTGCTCCACAGCTGCAGCAGAACTGCAGCAGCAGCAGCAAGTCACTGGTTCAGTAAAACCACAGATGAAGAATGATTATCCTTTGCTCGGGTTTGCAGTGATCAGCAAGGATGGAGCCAAGAGGTGACATACTTTCACCACCCCACATTCCCAAGGTGGAACCAGTCATGCCGCTGCTCTGGATGCCAACGCAGCAAACTCGCACGTTCGTTTTCGATGGAGCTTTGAGGTTTACTCAGTGATGCTGGTCAAAGCCCTGTTATTGTTCTCTGATGGAACACACACGAAAAAGAATCTTAGCCTCCTCTTTAAATGCAGCTGTATTTTACTGCAAAGGAGGGGGAACTGAAAATAATTTTCTGCATCAGTATTATCAATTATCCAAAGCCCATTTGCACCATTATGACTTTAATGTCCTCCCAATAGAAATATAATTCTCATTATTTTTATTGGGTTTTATTTTTATATTGCTATTAAATGCAGATCGCCAGATTCTCTGCTTTCTCAAACTATGTGGGCCAAATATCCAACCCAGTATGAAATCCTGACTTTGAAACTGTGCCCCTGGGCTTAGGCGTGTGCGCAATGTGCACAGTGGTGACGCTGGAACTGCTTAGGCATGGGATCATTTATATAAATAAAGCTACATAAACAAACATTCTGCTCTTGAATTTTACCTTAGCCACCAAAGCATATTAGGTAATAATCACATTTCCAAGCAATCCTCTTTCTTGACCAGAAAGGACCAGTATTAGGGAACAGGTAATGATGCCCTTCAATGTAACTCCTTAAAACATGTGAAACACTTAAGAGAAAAAATCTAAAAGAATGGTAACAGAGTGGGGCTGATGTGAATGTTTTTCTCTAGATGTTTTACAACCAAGACAAATTCGACTCCACTCCCCTTTTCTCCAAAGGTAGAAAGGGATGGGGTAAAATAAATGTATTCCAACAAGGGAAAAATTCCTGTTGTGATTCCGCTGCAAGAGGTGGCAACCCTAGCTTTTCCATGTGGATTTGCCTATTTAGTAAGTAGAGACACCCTCTTTCACAGTCCAGTTTTTATCTGTTATAAAATTAAGATGACAGTTCTTTTCACAGAATTTCTGAGGCTGGACTAGACCTTCAAGATCATAAAGTCCAGCCTATGACCCAACAAAACTGACAAACATGACAAATTCTCTATTAATTCAAAGGACTAAACATTATCAAAATAAAACATGCTTTTTCTTATTGAGGTATTCACACGTCTCAAACCATAAATCCAAAGCAGGCACTGGATAAGTATGAAAAGAAGCTTGTCTTGCTCTAAGTACACTCACTAAAGAAACCCAGAACTAATGTGTCCAAATACAAAATTTCTCCTGCTCCATCCCTCTTACTCAGAATCTCTCCAAAACCATAATATGCCAGGAAAAAAAAAATCTCTCTCATTCTTCCCTCACCATTCCCCCTGGCACGTTTTGTGTCCCTGCCTGAAGCCTTGGAGCCCAGTCCACCAGGCTGGACAGCCTCCCTGGCTGCTGCTGCTGCCCCTTCTCCAGCACAGCACACTGATGTGAGGACCACAGCACTGCCCCGTGCCCGCTCGAGCTCTCCCGACGAGCCGCTTTGGTCAACGTGAATAATGGAGTGCCTGGGCTGAGTCAGGTCTGAGCAGGCTGGATAAGCCCTCTCCCTGGACCTACATGATGGTCCTTAAGCAGGCTCCCAATGTAATTTTCAACTTCACTTCATCATAATGATAGGCTACAAACGAGCCTCCTATGAGCATAATAAGCATGGTGAAAAAGATAAACTGCTCGAAGAAACGCTATGGCAAAGACCAGCTGGAAATGGGACATAAAACCAGTAAGGCCACATATTCAGCTATGCCCTGAAACTGCCCTCCACTGTGCACACAGAGCTGGCAAAGAAACCCTCACACACAAGCAGGCATGAAAGGGTGGGTGTAAAGCCTCCTCTGCTTGTTACCTCATTCCTCATCTTCAGTTTTACTTGTGATCAAGTGTTCTTCCAACATACAGATTTATAAGGCTTCGCTGTTTCATACAGTAGTAGTTGATGTATCAACCCTTTTTTTTTTCCTCTTTGACTTAACAATTTCAGCTCAGAGACTTCTGTTTGCCTTAATGAATTTTGTTTGCATAGTTGACTGGCATCAGGTTAAGCAGGTATTGAAATGTGATATAACAACCTAATCAACCGTTAACAGGTATAGAAGAAGCCCTGACAAGGAATAGTCTGAAATGCGTTCATGATGAGATTCTTTCTGATAAGGGATTAAAAAAAAATAATAAAAGAGAAGTGAAGGACCAATTTATGCATAAATTGATCACATTTTCACACCTAGCCCCAATTATCTGAAAAGGGTTTAACATTATATTTATATTGATAAGCTTAACAATGTTGAACCACGACTCTGGGATGATCTGTTACAATTCACATCCAAAGCGACCAGAAGGAATAATTGGAAACCCTCCAGCATTTCAAGAAATAGAAGCAGCCTTGAAAAAGATGAAAACTGCCGTACAAGGTCTGGCTTTTGCTGAAATTACAACATAAATTCCGAATGAAGGATGGCCAAGAATAATTCAACAATTACAAATTCCCCTCTAAAGACAGAGAGAATGCTACAGGATTAGAAAAATTGAGTCATCCCAAACATCTCCAAACAACAAAAAGAGCTAGTAATGACTACAGGCTGACTGAGACATTTGATAGACTCTATTGTTAATTGATTGCATGGTGGTTTAAGCTGAACAGACAGCTTTTATGCTATCAATAGAAGGCTACATAAATAGAGAAGGTACTTGCCGAACAATTATGGAAATCCTCATACTCATCACCATCACCTCAAGGTATATTGGACTGTCTTCAATGGGTTACAATCATACCGACATCATCTCCTAGGCATTTATGGGTGCTCTTGCCTAACTGATTTCCCATATGAACCAGGCCAGCACGGCCAACCTCAACCAACCCAAACCCAAATGCCTTCCCTTAAACCTCTGCTTAGCTGATGAGATTGTGATTCCTCCTATTTCTGTTTTCCAGAGTCAACTCATACAGTAAGGAGGAAGCAGCTCTTCCCCGAGTACTGCCCACAAGCAGCACAGAGACCAGGGTGAAGTTATATGGAGGCTTTTCAAAATGTCTAAGAAAGGAAAACAGGCAATAACACCACCTAAAAATCAAGGCTGTATATTACAAGAGGTGGGGAGTTCATTTCATTTTTATCTCCTCCAAAGCTTAGGACAGAAGTGCAGGTGTCAATGAATTCTGGCACCGGTTACATCACTATACCAGTGAGGTTTTATGACAACAGTTTTTATGAGGGTCCCACCATCAGCCTTTCCTTTTCCATCCCTGGATGCTGCAATGGCAGCCCACGCTGCTGGCCTCCCTCTTCAGGGATCTCTCCTGCTTCTCCATCCCATCTTCAGCTCTTCCCCACAGCTACAGGAGTGGTTTAGCCCAGAGCTGGCATCCTTGCCCAGCAACACTTAATTTGGCTGAGAAGCTCTGAGCTGTTGCTCATATACTGAGCTATGCTTGTAAATGAGGATTTTTTTACTCCATGGCAGGTCTAGAACAATAAAATAAACTGCAGTTAAGGGAAGACAATCCCTTTTTTATCCCCCCCCCCAAAAAAAAAAACCCTATTGGTAAACTGGAAGATTAGAGAAGAAATCCTTTAAGGATGAAGCTGCTGTGTTTGTTTCAAACCATATCTTCCTATAGATGAAAAGGAAAAATAAACAACAAAAAAAGAAGAAAAATTCAGAATGAAGTGCAATAAACCAATGTTTTCTAACTAGAAAGCACCAGGGTGAACCACTATGAATAAAGGCAGTGAATGATATCCTAGGAAAACACGGGGGTGAAAGACTCAGGAATTTTCTGGATGTTTTTGTTGCCTTTGTTTGCTCTACGTGAATGATTTAGGCCAGCCAAGAAGAATTTAACAATATTTTAGCACCGCTGATTCTCTGTTTTTCACACAGATAAATATAAAAAAGGAATCAAATGAACATTTTTTTCTCTGTTCTTCTTGTTAACCAACACATAGGCACTTGCACAGCTGATCTGGAGAGGTGCTAAACACTCTCGTCAACCATTGATGACAATGTGTCTCACCACCCTCACAGTGAGGAACTTCTTCCTTTTGTCTAATCTAAATCTACACTCTCTCAGTTTAAAGCCATTACTCCTTGTCCCACAAGCCCTTGGAAAAAGACCCTCTCCAGCTTTCCTGTAGGCCCCATTAGGTACTGGAAGGCTGCTATAATGCCTCCCCGGAGCTTTTTCTTCTCCAACTCTCTTCGCCTGTCTTCACAGAAGAGGTGCTTCACCCCTCTGATCATCTTTGTGGTCCTCCTCTGCACTTGCTCCAACAGGTCCATGCCTGTCTTATGTTAGGGGCCCCAGAGCTGAACCCTGGGGACTCACATGTGAGCAGAGTAGAGGGGGAAGATCCCCTCCCTCAACCTGCTGGTCACACTTCTTTTGATGTTGGCCAGGATCCACTTGACTTTCTGGGCTGTGAGCGCACATTACCAGGTCACGCTGAAATTCTCATCAACCAACACCCCCAAGCCCTTCTCTGCTTGGTTGCTCTCAATTCACTCCTCAACCAGCCTGTATGTGTGTTTGGGATTGCCCCGATCCCTCGCACTTGGCCTTGTGGAGCTTCATGAGATTTGCACAACCTCACCTCTCAAGGTCCCTCTGGATGGCATCTCTTCCCTCCAGCGTGTCAACCACGGCTTGATGTCGTTGGCATATTGCTGAGAGCACCCTCAATCCTGCTGTCCGTGTCACTGACAGAGATGTTCAACAGCACCAGTCCCAATACTGACCCCTGAGCAACGTCACTCATCACTGGCCTCCAGGACAGATGGCATAAGATGGGTACTAACTCCCTTCAGGAAAAACAAAGACAAACAATAGACCAATGTGAATGTCACCTTCAAAACCTGAAAAGATAACCGAGCTTGATGTGACAGCTCTTCAGGGTTGCAGCTCTTTGCTTTCAAGGTGTTTCTGCTCCTGTCCATCCTTGGTGATGGTGGTAAATCCCAGAAGCAATGCATCTTTTCCTGGAAATACCACTGCATTCTAGTTATACTTTTCCTTTTTTTTTATTTTATCTTTTCATTATTAAATAAAACCTCTATTGATTCGAGGTGCAGACAGACTCGGTTCTGATAGTTTCTGTACGATGATGCTGTACAGCCCTGACTCTCTCTCTTACACTTTCAAAACACTTGTTGAATCTTTGAATAATCCAAAAATATGAAGTGGGGCAAGACATTCCCGCAGTTCAGCTTCACAAAACATGATGTCACTTTATGTACTGACTCTTAATCCTATTCCTCCTCCTATTTTCCTTTCAAATATGTGTTTTGTATGAAGTTATCCATCAGACAGCACGTTGTCAATGAGATGTGTCACTGCTGTGTGTGTATTCTGATAAAATGAACCTAATGCATATGTAAATCTGCCTCCTCAGGAAAAGCGTGCGGAAACACATTCGACTTGAAATCTCTCACTGCAAAAAGATTTAAGAAAGAGACAGATGAAAATTTCCCAGGTGCAAGACTGAAGAAGCAGCAGCCCTTGAGATCTGAAACGGTCAATCCACGGAGGGACCCCACAAAAGTCAGAGTGCCCACCTGGGCCAGCACCGCTCTGCAGCCCCGCACAACGCCATGAGCCGAGGTGGTGACCCCAGCTGCTGGGATCCCCCACGGCTCCCCCTTGGCCATCCAGGGGCCGTTGGGAAGGAGAAGGTCCTGGCTCCACCACGCTGTGGATGTGAGAAGCACCTGAGGGCAGCAGCCACATAACCTTGTAAGAGCACTGGGCAGCCACGTTAATAAAATCATGCAGACGACCAGCACACGCTGCTTGCAAAGTATTGTGCTGCTAGGGACTGTCAGAAAAGTGATCGTGGAGACCTTTGTGGAAAAAAAGCACATAAATCCCGATCCTCATAACCTGGATTTAGCTCTCTAATCGATTTCTTCCCCACTTTTAAAATCCTTCAAAGGGATACCCAGCGGCTTTTTGACTGGATTCTTGACTATAACCATTTACAGTAATTTGCACGAAAAATAATTTGAGGCAAGGATTTAAAGATATCATCTGGCAAATTGCTTTGTTGACAACAGATAGATATTAATTGCAGTTTATCCTGGCCATAATTAGGCACTACATTCCTAGCTTGGTGAACATAAGAGGGTTTTTTTCTTATTATCTTAAAGAGTTTACAAAAATACTGTAACATTGAGAGACACCTTCTGAAAAGAGTAAAAATAGGCGTGTAAGGACATCAGTGAAAAGTTCACATGAAACTAAAGAAAAAAGAAAGGCTAAACAATGCAAAAAATACATCCCTCTCACAAGTATCCAACTCTTGTTCAAAATAGAATGCTTTAAAACAAGCCAGTGAAGTTATTACTGATGCAGAAGTGCATATGTGGATGCACCTTGCCATTCTCACGGGCAGAATTTGGAGCTAGAAGCATCACAGAGAAGGAAATTTCCTTGTCATACCGTCACGTACAAGCTGTGCTACAAAAAAGCACTCCTTACTTCTTAACCCAAACCCCAAGTTTATGTTATGTATCTTGAATGTTATAAACTATGTATACAAAGAAAGGATTTCTGCTTTGTAACATCATTTTTAGAAGCAGCTGATGGCTTTGTGTAAACCTTTTGAGAGCGGGGAGGGGATCCTGAAACCCAGCACTGTCTTTTTATAAAGTATTTTTATAAGAGCACCACAGGCTTCTCGGTTGGAAAGGGGACAATATAAATATGAGACCTTTGTGATCTAGAAATATGGTAGTTTTTAAGCTGCGCCCTTTAAAAGAATCTCTCAAACCCTGAAAGCCTTCTGCAGTATCTTGCTGTTTGAAGTAAGAAGGTGCATCCTCCTCTACAGCCAGCAACGCACTAGATCATTTGTACCACATATCTCTCAGAGTATCTTGTGCCCGAGTTCAGTGAAAGGCTTTGTTTAGGTTTCTAAGCACTTTCTTGTTTATTTGAAATGGCAGTATTTACATCTCATAGCTTATTAACTCTAATCACCCAGTTCAGTAATTAAAAAAGGCAGAGTTGTCTACTGACATTGATCACAATACAAAAAGCCAAGTAGAGGGAGTCTAATGAAATACTTTTCTGAATTGTAACAAAACAAAAAAAGATAATTATGGGAAGGGGAGGAAAAAAAACCCCAAACCCCTAACTGTGTATCTTCTTTTAATGAAATCAATATGCTATCGTTCAATTAAGGTAGTGAGGCAAAGCTGGGAGTTCTCTAGGACATTGACAAACATATCAATGCTTTTGCAGCTTTCAGGTGACTTCATGGGATGATACCTGAGATGATAAAGAAAAAAATGAATTGAGGAGCTTGGTTTGTTTTTTTTTCAACACTCATCCTTTAACATAAAAGGCAGGAAAAGAAAAGGCAACCGCTTGCTGAAAACAGAGCGGGCAACACTGACATTCATCTGCTGGAAGAGGAAGGGCGACTTTCTCTTCATTCAAAGGAACTTCTCCCTTTAGTGGTACCCATCTGTTGATCGTTTAATTTTATAAGATTCTATTTGAAACAGAAACACTATATATTAAGACTTTTCCTCCACGTACAGCCTTGTTCACATTTCAAAAGCCACTGTATGTGATAACTAATACTTACTACTTACTGCCCTCTGCAAAATATTCTTGGCAGAAGGTTAGAAACTGACATTTCCAGTTGAAAATAATGCATTGTCAAATAAGAAAACTGCAGGCTATAATTTTTCACACATGTATCTATTATTTTAAACATGAAACGTTGCATCAGTTTGACATTAATTTATATAATAGGGACAGAAAAGGATAATGCAATTTTCAGGGGCTATCTACATTTAATTAACTGGCAGCAGTCGCCTGTAACAAAAGAAAACTCTGCTACAAAAAAATAAAGCCTGTTTGTACACCTTCTATCATGCATTATTGAAACACACAGTGTCATTATATGAAATAATAAGTGCTTAAATAGAGGCAGCAACTAATAAACGCAGACACAAAACTTTCATAAAAGTTTGTAAATACAGTATTGTATGGAAATTCTGATGCATATTAGCTCTCATAGGCACTGTAAAATGTTTTATTATGAAAAAAGTGGGTAAGATACTTATCTTTTAAATTGGAGTTTAATATTTTATTAGTGCCACGCACATAATTCTCATCAAATGGCAGGAAACTCTTTTTTTGTATGGATATAAATGTCTAGAGTTTAATATTTCAAAGATAAGTACCTACCACTGCATCTATCACACTGCAGCCTAATGGAATTTACTTTTTCTTAAATATTTATACTGTATGTGTGTTTGGTTGTCAAATGATTGCATAACTACTGAGGCAGGACTGATAAGCTGGGCGACAATCTTGAGGGTGTTTTTGGTGTTCAAATTTGAAATGTTTTAAAATCTTGAGTACAGTAAGGAATGCAGGAGTCGAGAATTTTCAAACGTGCAATTTTCTCGGAAAAATAAGGGTTCTAGAATTGACAAACAAACCAAAAAAGTTCTTTCTAAGTGAACCCTCGGTTGCAGAAATCGTCTGACTTTCTCCAAACAAATTGCATTTAAAGAAAAACGGAACGACATTAGCAGGAAATATTTCCTGAGAATCCCAAATACACAGTGGTGAGCAAATTAAACCGAGACCAGTCTCTGATATTTCCAGTGTAATGTACAGAGAGCATCATTCAGGTTCTGCAATACTGCAAACTATTTCATCAGTTCTGAGAAATGCTTTCTGATCCATGCTGATACAATTACCTAGCCTTTATTGGCAATTTAGACCTGCTTTTAGGGACATTTTAGAGCAAATGATGTTTTCTTGATATTTTAAAAAAGCAGCACTATTTGCTATACCTTTGGGATAAGGTAGAAATGGAGTTAGAGGCTCATTAAATATCTGATTGGTACAATGTGGTTTTTGTTACTGTGGACTAAACTACCAAAAATGAAGATATGTTCCTGGAGGTTCTGTTCCTCCTCGCAATCAAAGGGTATTTTTTATTTGGAATATTTCTGTAAAATAGCAGCTGGCATTTGCTACCACCGGGCTCCTGATGAGAGCCTTAAAATCTGCCTATTAATTGAAAGATGGTGAAACTTACCTGATAAATTTTTAATACGAGCGTGTGTGAAGGGCACACCACGGCTTTCTTTGTTCTTAGCAAAACGTGATGTCCACACTATGACCAAGCGAGCCCGAATTCCTTTTGATGTTTCTGTAAGCAGGGAAAAAAAAGAGTAAAGGCAGTTACAAAGATGAAAAAAAGCTAAAATAAGATACTCTTAAGTGTTTGGGGTTTTTTTTTTTTTATGCAGGGGTTTAACTGAACTGACATCTGAAACTAGACAACAGTCTACTGAATGAGACACAGCCCAAAAGGTCGTACCAGTTGGTCTTGCAACTGGTGCAGCTTTAACTTAGAGACTTAAAGACAGCTGCAGTAGCCTTAAATTGTAGGATTTAAATCAAAAGCTGCTTTCCCAAGCACTGGCAAAGCTGTTAAATTAGGTCCTCTTGTCCCGATTACTTACAATGGCATATACAGTCAAAAGCAGACTCAAAAAGTTGTATCAGTTAACATTTCTTTGATATTTTCAACTGCTTTCAATTTTCTCCTCTGCTTTTGGAAAATTCACAAGTGTTTCTGAGTTCTCTGTATCACACACACAGCTATTTCTATGCCATAGCGGTCCGAGGAAATAACGCAGAGGGAAGCGTGATAAATCAGAAGCGTACCATTGTGATAAATAAAAGCTGATAATTTAAAGCTCTTTTAGACAGAAGTGAGATGCCTCGTGAGAACACTAGTGTGGTAAATAAAATCTGCTAATTTCAGTCTTTCAAAATAATGCTTCCTGCTGTTAGCATCCAGCACGCAACGTAGCAAGACAGTTATTAAGCAGCCCTGTCGAGGAGAGGATTTCATCACTGCCAGAGTTATGGGGAGGAAACTTTTGGGCTGCCAGTTTCTCCAGGGAGATGGAGCAAACTTTGCTTGCGTGTCAGGTGTGTAAGCTTTTGCAATCTGGTGTAAAAAAGAAAAGAAACCCCACGTATAAACAATGTGATGAGCTTGAAGTCATAGGTGTCTGCAGACCCAGCAATGCTAAAGTTACAGACCGGGTCACTGAAATCAGTTTGAAGGCAAATTGTGCTCTGGTTTAGTTTTAAAGCAATGTGCATTTAACTCTTTCACTCCAAGTGGTTAATGGACAGGCAGGGGAATGATAGGAAATTCACCTATTCTGCATCAGACACCGATCCAACCAAATAAGAAAGATTTGAAAGCCCTAGTTTTAGAAAATCAGCTAGACTTCTCATTGCCAAAACATCTTTTTTTGTCCTTTTGCTGCCCATTGGAGATTTTCTAGCTGTAAAACCAGCAGCAGCTGGAAAGCTTAATGCAGTTTGCATCACCAGGGATGGGAGGGAAGGCAAAATCTCCTGCCAGAAATGCAGCCCTCCCACATGACTGGGGAACCCCACGCTGGCTGGCAGCCCCAGAGGCCAGGGTGTGCTCCCTTGCCCTGTGCAGCAAAAAAAAAGAAGCCTCCCAAACTCCTTCCTTCCACACAAGGCAAAACCAGTCTTGAGAGAAATTTAGGAAAAAGGAAGGGACTCATCAGACCTGTCCTTTGCTTGTTCCCACCCTGCAGGTTGTTGTTGACCCTCTGAAAAATGAAGGCCAAGATGCAGGGAAAATATTACTACTCCAGTTGCCTGGCTGAGCGCAGGGATACCTGCGATGAAGCACGGAGACAAGGCTTAAAATCACATGTTAGGCAAAGTGTTGAGGTTAGGCTGGGTCTTTTAACAAAGCAAAGACTGAAAATTGAACTAAAACCACGGGGCTGCCAGCACAGAAGCATCGGGCGCTGGCAGGTTCAGCAGGCTCCTGCAGTGGCACGGAGGATCCAGGAGGTTCTGCACACCCTAAACAAAACCTGCTCCGTTTGATTCCAAGTTAACAAGTTTTTGTTCTCCTTTTGTAAACAAACAGTGACAATCAAGAAACATCCCAGTGGCCCCCCACCCCATGCTCCGGGTTCAGCATCCGTTGCTCGTACTGGCAGGAACACACTTAGAGGTGCCAGCTTTAAACCTGCTAGCAAATATCTAGCAAATCCAGTTGTGCTTCTCTATACCAGTTACCCTGCAGAAAGAGCTCAGGATTTGGTATTAAAGGAGAGAGTGGTTCTGGGGGGAAACTGGTCCTACAAGCACATGTGAACAGAAGCCCCAAATCTGCAGTATTAGGAGAGGAGGGAGGTAGAGAACAGAGCCAGTACCTGGCGCAGAAGGTCCCAGGGTTGAAGGAGGGGATTGCAATAGCTCCCAGCACAGCAAGTCACCAGGACCTGCTGCAGAGTTAGAAGTCACACTACGCTGGAGGAAGGAAGCTTTCCAGAGGCTGCACGGAGAGAGAAATGAGCTGGAAAGTCTACTATGAGATGCTCCTGCAACCAGACATACAAAAGGTTGGGTTTTTTTCCCCTTGTGCTTCTAAGCAAAGGACATTCAGAGGAGCAATGCCACTGTGACTGAGGTGATACAGAAAAGGACAGGAGGGAGGACTCAGCAGCCCTGCCTGTGAGTGTCAGGGCACTCCTTCCTTTGAGGAGCACAGGTACTGCCCCTGTAGCTGAGGACCACCATCAGCACCTCTGCAGATCAGGGGCATCGTTGCTAAAATCAAGCAGCAGGCCTGGCTGAGCAGATATTAGACTTTACCACAGCAAAGTTCAACACAATTTGGAGACCAAAACAATAGAGTAATTGTTGCAATGCCAGGCAGCATCGGCATTAACACGAGCAAATTATTTTGGTAGGGAGTCATTTTCATAAATGTGGCTTCAAAAGCTGTTCCATGAGCACTATAACACTTTCTTTTTTTTTTTTTCCAAATGAATAAAAACTTTACGATAGGTTCAGCACAGTACTTAAGTATTTGTTTTGTTAATTTCTTAAAACAAATTGGATTCCCAGTAAATACAAAACTTGGACAGCTGCATTAAGCAAGCAGTGGGGAAGCAATCTCATAATGATTATCATGCAGAAGCACACTACAGAAGAATTCCCAGAATTTCATCCAAACTGTTATTTGGTCTATTATAAACCTTCTATAAAACCCGATATAAAAACTCCTGAAGGAAGGGAAAGCATTTTTAAATATTTGCAAATACCCTCCAATGATTAAAGAACTGCGTGAAGGATGAGATGGTAACGAACGACAGCAGAATTAGAGGATACAGTCTTCCTCCTTATTTTATTGCACTGAGAGGGAATTGGAGCAGCTGTAACCATTTTCCCTCCAACTGAAAGTTTCTGAGGCCAGACAACCTCAGGGCCATCCTCAACTAGAGCAGGGTGCTCAGAGCTCTGTCAAGCCTCACCATGAATGTCTCCAGGGATGGGGCCTCAACCACCTCCCTGGGCAGCCTGTTCCAGTGCTCCACCACCCTTGTAGTAAAGA
>JANHFX010020433.1:5678-24044 GCA_027560015.1 Chloroceryle amazona | reverse complement strand
ATGACTTTTTGTTAGCCAACCAGACTTAGAGAGGTCGATGTTAATGTCTGACCATTTATCTAATCTTTGAAGTGTTCTGATAAGATAGGCTTGCTTAGACTTAAATTATTTATAGGTAATTATATAATTAGCACTGGGAAATAACTAATAGTACATAAATGTTGTACTACTGGGCCTTCTGTACTGCATTTTTTGCTACCATTAAAGTCTAAAGATATGGAAGTAGTAAGTTAGGCTTAAGAATTCATAAATGTAAATGCTGGAGTTGATTTTACAACCTTAACTGTGCCCCTCGTGCTGTCATACGTCAGTGATGTACAAGTCTATCAATATATATGATTATTACTGCTGCTTCAGTAGGTTGTTTTAAAGACATAGAGTAGCTTTCTATCAATCACTTCTTCAAAAATAAGACTTTCCGAGCTGCAGGTCTTGTGCTGACCTTTCAAAAGAGTGACTATTACCCAGAAGGAACTTGGTCAAGAAAACTCGATACTAATGCTTTTTCTTCCCTTTTTTTTTTTTGTTTTTTTAAAACTATAACTTAAATAAGCAAATCACCAGAAAAAAAACCCAACAAAACCTGCTGATTAGCTCTTCTCCTCCTCCCTCCCTCCACTGTGAAAATATACCGATGAGCTCCACCACACACCCTACTCCAAATGATGCTGCTGTCACTTTTGACCCAAGACTTGCACTTCATTAACACCCAAATCATGTCCTTGGACTTTTTAAAATTCTCATATCTGGGCGAATTCACGAAAATAGGAAGCATTTAAAAATACAATCAAAAGCCCACAAAACTCCTCGCAACCCAAGCAAAGGCTGCTGCAAAAATAGGCAATATCAAGGGGCTTTCTCCTCCCTGGAAGGTACTTCCATGTTGTTTCTGACTTATGCTTAAATGAAAAGAACAGGTCAGGGATAACACAAAGTAATTTAAAAGACTTACACTGTGATACAGATTGCCCACAGCTACACCTTGCAATCACCCAGTTCATATTTTAGGTCCTGACATAAGAGTTCATAGTATTTTACAATTCTATGTTCCATGTCAGTGGCTGACTGTGGAGTTGAATATCAGTCCTATTTAAATCTGCAAGAAAATAGCTGCAGGTGACATAACCTTTCATGTAGTACCACTGTGTACATATACAAATAATTGAGGCTCTTGACCCTGTCTACGCACATACAACTGTAAGTACAAACTTGACATTTTGATACTGCTTGTAGCCTTTCCCGTTGTTATTTTCTGTTTCAATAATCCATTGCAGGTAGAAAAATGAAAGAAGGAAGCATGAATGATTAATGCTGTCAAGCTAAAATAATGTATTTAGAAAAATCTATAAATCTGTTATTTGTGGCATTTTAAAACTAAACACGACACTCTTCGGTGCCATTCAGTCTATTTTACAGCAGATAAATGTAAACGTTTTGCAGGAACAATGGCAGCAGAACCCTTTGAACACTGGTTTTGGCACCAAAAGTTAAAAGGGATCGGCCGTAAACTTCCGTGTATAAATGAATATTCAACATAGATGAATATTCATACATATATATTAAATATTAATAGCACTGCATGATGCAAAGTGAATGCGAATAAACCACCGTTCTTACACGACCTTCCTGCCTTTATCTTCCTGGCTTTGTCCATACATGGACTATGGCCTTATCTCTTCCAGCTTGCCTTTGTAAACTGTCTGAAACGGGGTCTATTCTTCAAACTATTTAGTGCATCTACCTTTCTGCCAGGCAGGACAATGTGCCTCTTGAGATATATAGGTTCATATATAAGTATTTTGCTCCCTAATTGGTAGCTGGCATTAAAATTTGAATCAATAAAGGGACAGCTGAACACATGAGGACTGATTTAGGATAAGCAATATTTTCCTTTAACTATTTTTAAAATAAATTGCGAGGGAAGCACCACATTTGCTCTCTTTTTCTGGGACCAGCTCCACATACCAGCCTGGTGCTTATTTCCCCAGTACCACAAGTTCTCATGGTGCAGCAGCTCTCCTGGTGGCCTCACTCTTGCAGTCCCAGGCTGTGGGCAATGCCCTGCGGATAAACGCACAATAAACCCTCCATGCCACTTGGGTTTGAACGAGATAAGAATAGTGCAGGAGGTGGAATTCTATCAGCACTTCTGCTGGTTTCTTTCACCTCGAAAAATGACAGTCAGGCAATCAAGACAAACGCTGGGGTATAAACAAGACATTCTCTTTTAAAGTAGTAAGGGGTCTTTTATGCTAACAAGGTGTTTTCTCACTAGGAAGAGGAGAAGAGTGTACAACAAAGCCACAGCTATCTGCCAAAATATCGTGGAGATGTTACATTTGTTAGGTGCTCTAGCAAGTAATTTAAAATTAAAAGTTAATTAAATTAATGTGATATTAGCCCAATTGTTGCGCTTGGTGAATCTGGAAAACCCAAACCTCTCAGCTCGCGGTTCAGGAGAGCAGTGAATTAGCAATGCATGTAAATGATCACCGTTTGCAGATTCAGAAAATCATTAAAGCAGATCTAGAGCTTGCAGCAAGTTTCACCTGAACTCAGAGGAATCCAAGTGCTTTGAGATGCTGCTTATTGCCAGCTATCCACACTGACCTTGAGGTTCAGCTTTAAGTTTCTCTTCAAGTTCAGCTTTAAGAGAAAAGTAACTGCACATTCCACTATACTCTGTCCAAATCTGCATACATTATTTTCATCTCCACTGTTCTCCTTTGTGGTTAGAAAGTCCTCCTCCCTGTTTCCATGGGACCGTGTATTGAACCCCACCTATGCAAAGACCCTCTCGTGTTGCAAACATCCCTCTCGTGGATGTCGCTCTCTAAGCAGCTTTGCAATTGTTTCTCCACTTAAATGCTTGAAGAAATTAATGTCACTAATTCATGCAAAAAGAATTGTACCCAAGTCACGCCAGATAACAACCAAAAGGAAGCCAATGTCTTTGAAAAGCAACATAAAATTCGTTTATACCATGGAAAATATTAATTCAAAGTTTTTAAAATGCAAAGTAAATACATATTGTTGACAGAAGAAATTACTTTCCTATTTAAGCACATTTATATCACAGACTTTTAGATTTTTCTTTCAGGAAAAAAAAAGAGACTTACTATTATTTCTGTGATTCTCTCTCTTCAGACTGAAGAGCAGTGTTGCCCAGGACAGGTTGCTCTCTATACTGCTCTGTATGTTCATCTGCTATTTAACTTCTCAGACCAGAGACTGAAACAGAATAACAATCGCCCTATCTATGGATAGAAAACAACACAGGCAAAACATTCTGAATTAAGTTTGCAATTGTAGTCGATTAGAATGCACCTGATCTACAGAAACTTGCTTAAAGATGCAGCCAATGAGGTTTAATAATTTAAAATTAACTAAACTTTTAGTATAAAAATGTAATGGCTCTGTCAGAACTGAAGTGCAGAATGCTAATTTAGGATTTTAAATAATAATTCTGAATAAATGGAAATGTCATTAAGAGGAAGGGGGGTTTTATTATTATTTTAAGTGCATAAAGGGACACCTTGAATTAATATAAGCCATTAAAGATACTCCCAGATCGAGCAAAGACTTACAAATATCAAAACCCTGAGCAAGGTAGAAAGTGTTTAGCTCACGGTTGAAATATTCTGGGTCATAAGCACGAACATGTTCATATTGAAAATACTGTAACAGTCATAGGTATCTTTAGCAACCCACCGAGTTTGTAGGGAAGTATCTCCCTTTCTGTAGGCAGTACCTTCTGAAAGCTCAGCCCCCTTCTGGAAATTCACCTTTATGCACATCGGCGCTTGCCATCGTCGCCAGACACCCCCTCCACCTCCCCTTCTCTGTGTTCACACTTTGGGAAGTCTACCTGGAGCTCAAATGGAGCTCATTCCCTTCCCCTCCCAGTGTCAGCAAATGGGCATCAGCAGGAATTTCAGCCAAACCATTTCCAACTGTGAGCAGCATGGGGGGCTGGTCCCAAAGGGGAGACGTGCTCCGGAGGGTCAGTGTGTCCCCTGCCAGCACGTGCAGGTCAGTCCAAAGGGTAGGTAGACTAAGATGTACAATCAGGCTCATTACGGCTGCAGACAAACTCTTTTCCTAGTATTGCAGTAATGTGAAGTGCAAAAGTGCCAGCCCAGACAGGCTGAGGAGCCTGTGGCAGAGGTTAACTCGGGGCGCCGCGCGGTCACGTCTAATGGAGATCCCTACTCCAGAGCAGGGTGCCAGGCAACGGCGCTCTGCAAGCACGACTCCTGCTTTGATGGCAGTTGAGTTGCCATCAATGCCAGGGCATAAAAATTGAGAAAACTAGAAATTAACATCCCACGAGGACAGAAACCCAACGGAAGTGGCTGGCAGAAGTAAGCCTGACCCATCAAAAAGCTGTTTCTGCTCTGCATCTTTGGTCAGGAACATAAAACACTGTCACACCACAACAATACTCTCACCCAAACATCTGCTGTTGCTTGGCCACAGGCTTTTCACCAGTGCAGTGCTATAGGACTTTCCCTAAGACACCACCAGGGCTTGAAAAGTGGCTGTAAATTTTAAACCAGAAGAGGTGATTTCTTTAATTGCAGAAATAGAAGAAGAAAGAAGAAATATAAAATAATTTCTTACAGAAATACACACACTTTATATGCAGAGTAACTCACCCCCTGACTGGGCAAAATTCTGAAGCTAATTTCTTGTGATTTTGCCTGTCGTGGTGAGATTTCCTGGTGCTCACTGAAGCGCAAGCTCCTACCCAGACTGGTGGGAGACCTCTCTCCCACGTGGATTCTCTGAAGACAGCCCTTCCGTAGGGGCACCCATCTGGATTTCCCTCTCCTATCCCCCATTTCATTTGACATGACCTTCAGGAACCTGCTGCTTCTGAGACTTCCACTGCTCTGTCAGAAACAGACTGGTCAGCACAAGCATGTGTGTCACCTGGCTAAAGACACTTTCAGCCATCAGAGACCAGGAAGACACCGTAAGGCTACATCGTAAGGCTACGTGTGCCCTTACATACAACAGTGTGGAGAATCAAGCTACTGTGTCCACTCTAGCCCAGTTCTAACTCTTTCCACAGAACTTCTCCCAGGTCTTCATGGGCTTTGTTCTCAGGGTTTCTGGATCCAGGAGCTCTGACCCTACAGTACTGTATGCAAATATTTTTTCACGATGTTAACAGATGTCGACATAAATACACGTGTAGACCACAGATTGCTTTCCCCACAGCAAGCTTCTATGATGACCCTTTATTTCTGAGTTGTCACAACCCTTTGTCATAACCCTTCAGCTAATGAGCTCCTGCACATTATGCGGTGACAGGAACTGCAAAGGCGTTTGGAGCAAAAACCTGGAGGACCTCCTTGGGTGATGTTGAAGTTTTCCTATTAAAGCTGAAAGGAATGGCTTCTTTACTAGTTGAGAGGTAAAAACTCAACTTGCGCCACATCCAAAGGATTCACATCCGAATATCATTTGTTCCAAAGTGGAAATAATATTCAGAATTTATGTACAGTAATGTATTTTAAGCGAAAGTTCAAGCCCACAGTACTGCACAGCATGCACGGATTCTGCTGGACTGAAAGACAGCAGGAAACAAATGCACCCATCTGGCCACATAAATCAATCACTGCAATCTGAAGATACACCCACAGAAGGGAAAAATGATTAATAGATCTGTGTAAATTTTTATTCAACTCTAAAAATCACACTAGAAATCGCCTTTTTTTTTTTTTTGAGGAACGCCACGTCAAGGACATGAGGACTTTGCAGGAGTGAGAGTCTTCTAAATCTGTCAGAAGAGGCAGGGTAAATCAAAAGTACACAGTGAATCTGAAGTGGCAGTCAGAAGGGTGGCTGTGGACACATCTGTGCCATTCCTACCTGCTCATGGTGGACATGTGCCACCCAGCCCTGGACACTGCACCAGCCCTGCCTGCCAACTGCTCTTCTGCCTTGGGTTGAGCGATTCCTGAGCGCTTAACTTCATCCCAGTTCTGCTCTACATCGAATCCTCTCAGTAGGTTCAAATCTCCACCACGGAACTGCCACTGTTGCAGAAGCTGAAGGACCAGAAACTCTGCTCTCTGATGGGAAATAAATGTGTGTTTGATTTACTGGGGGCAGGACAGCCCCCAAATATTTGACAGATCAGGCAGCGTGCTCTGCACAGAGCTCAGCGTTAGAATTCAGCGTTCTTCTCCACCTGATCTTGAGGTGTTTTTCTAGTTAAGGGTCATATCAGTTAAATCCTGCTGAAAAAAAGATGTCTAAACTAAGGGCTCAGATCAGGCACTCCTGGATCTGGTCACAGCCTCCCTGCCCACTCGCTCTGGCATGTGGGACATTTCTGCACCTTAGGTCTACTGAGTCACCTTAAAGAAAGCGTTACACCAGATCCATTCCCAGGCACGTTTTCATACTAAAACCACAGCGTTTTGGCTGACTTTGGCTCATGCTTAGGTCCCCCTAAACTACGCACCTCTGAGACAAGCTGGGGTCTCATTAGTCTCTTGATGAACGAAGCTCTGACCATCAGTCTGCAGCACCGCAAGGCAACACCTCACAGACTGAAGGTTTTCTTTCTAAAACTTTCGGACAACATTTTTGTCTCTCAAATGGATTTCTCCCCTGCCAAGAGTGTGCTGAGCCATTTTCAAGCATCTTCATGGGTCACTTGGGAAGGATCGTAACCGCGCATCCGAACGCGGATGGAGCCGAATCCTTTGACACCATTAACAAGTTCTGCCATTCCACAGGGGTAGTAATTACCTCCACGATGTGTCGGGACCAGAGCGAGCCATCTTAATCTAAACCAGGCTGTCTTAGCAATGGGAAGGCCTGAAAACATGGGCTTTTTAAATTGGCTGACACGAAGCTCACCCCTATCTCTATCAGCATTGCAATAAATAAATAATTACAAAGTACTGCCACTATTGTTATTAGCAGCCTGCGAGCAAGACTTGAATCAGAAGAACACTGAAGAATGAATAAAGAAACCCCAACTTCTCATGTTCATCTCTATTTCAAGTCAGGCTAATTCCACTGGAGAATGTGTTACTCACCGGCACAACATCTCCAACCTTGGCTCCTGTCACCATGAGCATCCTATTTACGATCACCACTGCAATTTTTTTTGTTTGGGGTTATTTTTGTTTTTGTCTTCCTTTATTCAGTGACTCTTGTGAACCTTTGGGAGGAGAAATGAAGACTACTATAGCAGCTTTTAAATTGACTCTTATATTAAGAATGTTATGGTTTTTATATCCGCTTTGAAAGGGTAATACGAAACTTATGAAATATTTACTAACTGTGATGCATAAACAACAAATCACCTCTTTTCCATTAAATATTTTTTGTGAAAGATATTTTTAATAAAATACTGCAGCCTGCAATTTAATTACAATGAGTAATTAAAACTTAGAGGATAATCATTTTTGGCAAAAAGTCAGTTTTTGTTAAAATTTTAAGATAGAAAAAAGATCCATATTACGACCATAATACTGTTAGTAATTAAGATAAATGCATCAATTATTAAAGATGCAAACATGTCAAGCAAGCATAACTAATTATTTGAGCATGTTAACAGTTGTTTAATGTTAACAAGCAGTGAATTATTAAAGACCCCATGTGTCACATTTTGGACTGCATAAAATATAATGTTCTGGAAGGGTTTATGATTTTCAGGTTTTACTTATATCTTTCCAGTCAGATAAGTAATAAATTTAAGATAACTTTGCATTTAAACTGTATTTCTCAAATAATTATCTGTAATTGCATAATGAAGTGTTGTATTTCTCACTTTATGAAGACTTCCAAATTCAGTGAAAATGACCAAAATATATCAATAGGTGTTCTGTGCTGTAAATAAGGGATTTCTGGATGGGAGCGTGCAACTTCTTCATTAAAAAGAGATACTGTGTTTGAGGAGCTTAAACTGCCAGAGTAACAACTCAACAGAGATGAAAGAGAACATTTCGCGTGAGCCAGCGCTCACGTTGGTACCTGGCTTTGTGTTTCAGTGGTTGAACACCCTCCTTCCAAAGGGATGATCTGCACAGACCTCTTCAGCCTGCTCCTGGTGACCGTGCCAAGGCAGCTCCTCTCCCGTCTCCAAATACCTGCCAGGGATCCCACAGCATCTGACACACAAACACAAAGCACCAGAATGGTTTGGAGTTGTACAAACTATCACCAGGCATACTCCGTTTGTCCTGCTAGTGGCTTTGGTGGTGGTTTCTGGTTATGTGGGGGGTTTTATTTCTTTTAGACAAACATAAAAATTAGACTTATTTCCTGTGAAAAGGCTTCTTTGAGCTGGACTTTCAAGAGAAGTCTACTTTTTTTCAGCCTCAGTAGACTGAAAAGTCAAGTCTTTATGTCAATGCATTAGCTGTTAAGCCTCGAATTCTACAGGGAGTCTCCAAAGGATTTATTGCAAATCAGAGAGGAGATGTCGTATCATCAGCGATTTGAATTTCCAGACACTTACTGCAATACCTTTGGTAGCCATAGCTGGTCACGTTTACAGACAGACAGACATCTGACAGCCCATCTGAGGGGGTCTGGGGGTGAATATACCCTGAGCCCAACACCCCCCCTGAGCCACAGCTGGGTTTCAAACGTGGATGCCCAGTGGCTTGGCAACACTTGATTATTTTGATGGGACTGGGGAGAAACCACGTAAGCTTTCCCCATGGCACATCAAGGGGAAGGTGACCTCTGCACCTTGCCAAGCTCCTGCCAAGATGTTTGCTTGTGGTCTCAGAAGACAGCAGACCTTCACCGCTGACATGCCAAAGCAGTGGCCCCCTTACCAGAATGGGTGCCCAGCATCACCTTGGAGATTGCTGGTTGGAATTTGTGTCAGGGGGAGGAGAGGCCTGGAAGCACTAAGGAAATGTTTGTTTGTTTTTAGCAACATATTAATATGAATTAATGTTTGCAAAGCTCTTTGACATCTTCAGATGAAAGAGGCTATGCACAAATATTAGGCTGTTAATTGGGTGGCTGGAGGGTATGCAAACACCGCAGACCCAATGCAATACTTAGTTCTCCACACTAATGTTTAAAATCTCCTCTGCCTTGCAACCAGGCAGAACTTTCAGCCACACCGTGGGAAGGCAAGGTCCGACCTCCAAAAAACTTTGAAGCCAAAGTCACCCGCGGTGGTGAGGAAGAGCTCAAGACAGCACCGCCAGGTCCTCCTGCAGCGCTGCGCTGGCAGGACAACCATCGTTCAAGGGTCCAACACGGAGTCTTGGGGACAGAGAGGATAGTGAAGTTTCTTTGTTTTTAGCAGAAAGCAGATCCTGACACTCACCTATATCCATCTTCCCTTTCTCAAGAATATCTGAAAAGCTACCGCCCCAAACTGTAATTGGGGTTTATAAACTCAAACCATCGCAAAAGCACCGAGGCCAAAGTCAGACACGCTGGTGTAAAGATGCTAACAGCAAAATTATGGGAAGTTAGGAGAGCAGCGCTTCAGGCCCAAGGCAAGAGTGGGGTTTCAGGTGCTGGAGGACAAGCATGTCTTTTGCAGATAATTTACTGCTCGCAAACATGCACAAAGGAAATTTGGGGACCCTGCTGGTCTTCTTTTTAGTTTATCTTATTTAGTAGTTTTCCCCTAATTTTTCTTCCCATTTCTAGGTGACCTCCCTCCTGTGACAAGGTCTCCCCATTACGACAGTAAGCTCTGATGATAATGTAGGTAACATTCAGACTGAGACCAAGTGCAGCAGAAAGCCATATTTCACTCCTGACCTTCAGCTCCCCCTCTAGTGCAATGCACACATTATATTTCCCTTCACTCAGAGCAGGACCGGTGAAACACCACCAGATGCAGTGAGTGAGGTTTCCTTAGCTAGAGAACAGAGGTGAAAAAAACAGTTTTGCCATTTTTTCGGCGTCCACGATACTCGCCACACAACTTTGTTTAGCTCCCGTTAGATTTTAAGAGCTCTGCTTAGCAGAGGCAGAAAGAGAAGGACGAGGCAGATCCTACCCCAGCACGTGATGCTTTGCGGCTCGCCCCAGCCCCAAGGGAGAAGCTCTCAGAGGCACTCCCAACGGTTTTCCATCCATCCATCTACCCATCCCTCCCTCCCTCTCTATCCCAGCCAGAACAACACACCCACTAAAAAGACAGGAAAAATTCCTGGTGCCGGAGCTGCCCTGGAGCCCCAAAGCCCAAATTGTGGGTTCTCTCAGCTCCAGCACCAACTGGTGCACTACACAGTAGCGCTGGCAAAGCTCCAGGCACATTCCTTTCCGTGTCAGGCCTGAATCTCTTCAGATGTTAGGGTAGAGCTGCATGTACAGTACTTCCCTCAGTTCCAAGGCGTTTTTGCCATCTGTTTCTATTATGGGAGTTTATGGCAGAGAACACCTCAGACAGTACAGTATCTGTTTCTTTTCTGCGCTGCAGTTACGGTTGCTGTGCTGCTTTATGAACAGAATGATAAAACTTGGAGCCTTCTTAATTCTCTCCTTTCCACCCCCATTTTTTTCACAGCACGTTGCAGAAATGGAAGGATTTTTTTTACACTTCGTATTATTACGATGAGAAGCAATTTGAAAGAAAGGATGGAATTTATCAGGATATGGAAATGTGACTACAAGGCAGCTTTTAAAAATCCTTTAATCATATCATGATTAAGAAGGTTTTTATATTGTTGCTGCTACGTTCTGTAGAACACAGAATTTCGTTATCATCTGAAATTTGCCTGGTTTTTTTAGAACCTACTTGGCATAGGTGGTCTCTCACCCACATTCCTTACAGCCCTGCACCAAAGCAGGGGCTACGCAGGCAGAAGGGCTCCGGGGATTTTCAGGAGTAATATTTCACAGCTCTTTTCATCCCCCAAAATCAAAGTACTTACTTGAAGCAGTGTCGTGTCAACACACTCATGTCCCCCATCGCGTATGCTCTGAGACCCCTTCGTTCCTTGAGGAGAGGTGTGATTTTTGCTGCTGTAAACTTTAGACTTTGTTGTGACGTGAAGAGCAATTATCTGCATGCAACAGCGTCACATTTTAGAGGCTTTTAGATGGTTGAATGTTTGCAATCATCCTCATTGTCTCTAGCCCGTGAGGAGGTGGAGCTGTTGCACACTTCTTTAAAGAATGAATGAATGAATGCAGGCTTGTAGGCAGAAGATTAGATAGGTATGAATTTGGCAAAGAAATCAGATAGAGATGCAAAGAAATATCCTATTTGCCCATGGCTGGTCTGATCACATGGTGACCATCTGGAATTTAGATCAAGCTTTCAATAAAATACAAGGGACCACACTTCTGCAGCGCTCTCAATGATAAATTAATATCTGAGCTGGAAGTACTACAAGAAAACAGTGATAAAGAAGACAAAAGCCACATCTCACATACTCCAATTGCACTCCATTTCCTGGTGTTTCTTCACTTCCCCCCCTCCCCTCACCCATTAATATAAACATTATATGAGAAGTATAGTGAGAGCAATAAAAAATAAATGGCAATTAGAGCCAAGATCCAGAGCTAAAACAGGAGGAAAAAAGGAACAGAAACATTGGTCCTGATGGCCTTTTCCTGTTCCAATTTTTTTTAATGTTCTTCTGACCTTGATTAGATCTGCAACTTCTCATGTGAGGCTTTGAGATGAGTCCTATATTTAGAGAAAAAAACAGCAGTACCACAAGGGAACTGCCAAGCACGCGGGGATCCATATGTACTTTGCCACGTTTCCTGAACCACACCGCTGCCCTGTATTTGCCCTCCTGGTGGTAGTTGATTTTCTGCATTGACTCTTGGGCACAACCTTCAAAACAAATGCCCTGGAGCCCTCTGAACTGCTTTGGGAGGTCTCTGCCACCCAGGAGCTGCTCACGTCCCTGGAAGCACCTCCCCGTTTACCACAGCACCTTGTCAACAGGAAAACCGTGTCGGGGAATCTTAGCAAGCAGCTCCTTACCTGCAGTAGTCTTCAGAGCCAAGGCATAAGGCTACCCAGAAAATCCAGAGCCTGGGAGTTCTGCCTGTGCAGCCCCAAACCCTCATTGGATGGGCTGGTGGAGGCAACGGTCCCTGCCCAGCACCCCATTACTCCAGAGTGCCAGCCACAGCAAGCATCGGCCTCTCTTGTGGGCAGCACCATGCAAGACAGACCTGCAAGCTGGCTCAGATGAAAAACTAAGTCAAGAAAGAGCAGACATGTTAGTTTTCAGGCTCATGATGCAGCCACCCAAAAGTAGACCCCAGGTATAAGCAAACACGACTTTCACCAGCTTAATATAATGAGCATTGCTGCAGTTCCTGGGCTTTCCTCCTCTTTTGAAGTGGGAGCTTTTTAGTACAACCCAGAAGTGCTAAAAACACATCCTTCTCCACACACATCTCCCTCAAGCCACTAGGTCACTTTTCATTGCATCTTCCCACCACCTTCAAGCCAAAGGTATTTAGATGAGCTTTAAGAGCTTGGGAGCCACATCCCCCCCTTTGCCTTCTCCCCGAGGGATGGAAAACTGTGCTGTACCCAGCACACACATGGTGAGGGCATTATAAGGGGTGTGGAAAGGCAACAACGATCCTCTATCACTGCTTCCAAAGATGTGGTGCAGCCGGTTGGACCGCAGCGGGAACCCCAGCGGTCCCAAAGTGCACTTCTAACCCCTCTGGCATGAGTATTTCTGCCACCTTTCAGGATTCAGAGAGAAATGCAGGAGGTCAAACGCAGTATCTGTGGTTACCTTTCCCAGCAGCATGGATCAGAACAGACTTCATCACAGCTTCATGCAAACCCACAGATGCACCGGGGGTTTGCCTCCCACCGCAGCAGCTATTGCGACGTCTGCTCAGGATTACAGATGCTCTCTTGGGAGTCTATTTTACAACTGAAAATGAAAGGTGCTTGCTTTTCAGGGGTGATATAGGTGCAGGTCTATCTGGCCCGAAGGAAAACACAGGTTCCTTCTTGTGATGGGTGACAAAAAGAAAATAGATGTCTAGGACAAAGGGTAAAAAAAATGTGCCTGGAAGAAAACCAGGGGGGAATACTCTGTGCCTCTTTTTAGGAAAAAAAGTACTTAGACTGTTTTAATTCTTGTTGAGAGGGGTAATATTCATCCTTCTGAGTGATCTGCCCTAGTTTTGTCCTGCTCTGGCAGGGGGGTTGGACTTGATGATCTTTGGAGGTCCCTTCCAACCCCTACCATGCTGCGATTCTGCAATTTCCAGCGAATCCCTTTCAGCCTCAGTCAGAGGACAGTTGTGAACCCTCTGTGTCAGTGCCCCCTTCCCATCACTTCTGCCAGAGAACAGATTTTAAGAACTAAACAAACATTAATAGCTAAAAAAAAAAATAAAATCCAAGAGCCCTTCAGTTTCATTTGTAGTTTAGGTTTAAAGGAGTGATTTTTTTGCTTGCTGTTCGGATCAATAGATTATTTCAGTAATAGAAATACTAATGTCCTTAAATCTATATTTTTTTTCCCTGCAAATCACCAAAAAGTCTCTCCCGGATTAGGCCTCCCAACCAACTGATTTAGTTATGTGTCACAGGAGCCTCAGTCTCTCATTTTTCTCTTTTCCTGGGCTGAAGGAAATGCTTATTGGTACTGTACTTTAAATCCTACCCAATGGAAAGCAATGTTTCACCATTTATCTGCCCCTGACACATTTTTATGTAAACCATTGCAAAGGGAAGGGATTCACATATGTTTTACCAGCTCCCCTAAAGTACAAATAAAAGGCATCCAAGGTTCAAAGAGTTAAATTAACCAACGGTTTCCTCTGCTGTGCTTGGCCCCCACCCTAAGCCCCTCTCTTCTCTCTCAGGGCTATGCTTGATTTATGGTGTGATCCATCCCTGTTGGGAATTGACAGTCACTTTCATTTTCTGGTATTTTTTTTTTTTTTTTTCCCCTTTTTGCTGCCAAGGTCACCAGAGAGAGGGCCCTCCAAGTTTTCTGCATTCGTCCTCCTTCACCCTTCCACCAGCTTGGCCTCATGAATCATCCCGTCTTCACATTGAACTCCTGATGCTTCTCTTCCACCAAACTGCCCGACTTCCGCAATTTTTCTTCATTCTCACTAACAATTTGGTAATGAAATATTGATTTTTAGTTAGATTCAAATAGATGTTATTAAGTTTGCATTGATAAATCGTTCCCTTTCTCAGGCTGGAAGTACCTCAGTCAAATTCTAACTGCGCTTTCATACCTGGTGATGTATTAATTTGACATATTTGTCACCCAAGCTGCCTGGCTCAGAGTTAGAGGAGGACGTCTGTCCTAATTGCTGCTATTTCACAGGGAAGGTGTAATTCTAGCTGATTTCTTCCAAGGATTTTAGTCCTAAAATAAGATCTTTGCAAATAATTTTCATAGGGTTTTTACCAGGAAAACAAACAAACGTACGTGTTGGGGTTTTTTTCCCCCCAGAAGGGAAAGGTAAACCTTCAAGAAAAGCACTGGCTAATTCACGTTAAATGTTTTCAGTTAATTTTGCTAATTGAAATATATTCTATACCAATGAATTTGCCATGGATTCAAAGACAAGGAGTTCTTTTCACTCTCCTCAGTGAGAACTGCTGCGTATATCAGATTATTCAAAAAAAGAAAAAAAATCACCTAAAAACCCCCTGCTCTCTTAACTGGTTAAACAAAGTGAGCACTCCCTGCACATGCCCAGTACAGTAACCCCTCCAGCAGAGTTGAAGGTGGGACACAGGCAACACGAGGTGACACAAACTGTGTCAGCATTGCATCATCTTTCACCTACGCAGGGGATAAAGTTCTCGGTCCTGAGACTTTGCCGAGGGCAAAAATTGTGATTGCAGATAGAAATACAAATAAATTACATGGAAAGAAAAAAAATAAAGGGGAAAAAAAAAAAGAGAGATGAACTTAATGCACTTGCCCCCTCTGAAATAGCCAAGCCTTGTTCACCACTGTGGGACCACTTCAAAAATAGCTGCTGCTGCTCAACCCCCCCAGTGCCCCCAGCACAGGCTGTGGCCAGTGGTGCCCGGTGGCAAGGCACAGGGCAGAGTCCGTGGAAATCCAGCTCAAATCCAGCTGACAGGAGGGGAGGGAAGGGCACACACATTCTTCTTGCCGCTCTGTGTACATCTCAAGTAACGATTAGTTTTAAATTACACTCAGTTAAAAGTTTAAACGGAGGTTTGCAGCTGCATCAGGTCCAAGACTTGAATTTCAGCTGGGCTGCAACGTGAGCTGCCTTTTTGAATCTCTCATTCTGCACCTGTAAAAATTTCACCTTCCCAGTATCCCAGCCAGCAGGTACCAAAATACATCCTTCATACCATGGCTACAAGAATGAATCCCCTGTTTACTTTGAATGGGTAGGGCACAAGTGTGATTTCTTACTCGGAAATTTAAAAGCTACCTGCTGAAGAGTTCAACCTCCAAAGAAACAACAAAAAACACCAAAAAGAAAGGAAAAAAAGAAAAACAAAAAGAAAGGAAAGAAAAAAGTACCCAGCAATAAGTTACTACCCATCCTCTAAGAGGGGTATTGAGCTCTGTTGTGCTGACTGGTTTCAGAAGGCAGGCATTGATGAATAAAACCCAACTGCTTCCTATGCTCCTGCATAGTCACACCTTTTTATTTACAAAATAATTTAGTATAAAAGAGGAGGCAATTCTTTGAAATTAGCGTTTAAAAGGTCAAATTAATTTAGGCGGTGCCAGCTGAAAGCTTATTTTAAATACATTTCTACAAAGAGAAATGTTTCCCAAAACAACCGCCCTTCAGTTTTGAGTGCCAAAATATTTTTACCACCCAAACATTTAACTTTTGGTTATTCCCCGTGCTATTCCGAGAGAGGCAAATGCAACGTTTTAGTGGCACTGCTGGCTGCTAACTCCACCTGCAGCCACCACCACATTTCTTAAAATAAAACTGGGGAAACAAACGAACAAAAAAGCTGTAACTACATAAACGGAGCTCCATTATCTCCCCTCCACACTGATACTGTAATAAGACTGTTTAAATGAACCCGACAGCAGAAGGGATGCGAAGATTTCTCTGCTTATGCAAGTTCATTCGATGTTCTCACATTCCTCCTCTATTACACTTCGAGGATTATTTAGTGCAATAAGTAATTATCAATCCGCTTTGGAAAGCCATTATACATTTACATACACTTCAAAGCTGCTGTTACTTTTATTGTTTCTAATGCCAAAATGGGAATGTGAGACAAGAGCCTCTCTAAGAGCAGGTTATAGTAAGTTCAGCACGCAGGATGCAGTTTGTAGGATGCATATGGGAACGAGTCATTTCTGAGAAACATAAAGCTCAAAGAGTTATCAAACCTTTCGATAGTTAATTATTTTTCTTTACTCTGCTTGCTAGTAATGACAACTGTTATGAGAAGTGTGCTCTGCAGCATTACTTCTGCTAAATGTTATTAATCTGGTGGAAAGCAAAGCATAGCTGGACCAAAGCATGCCACTTAGGGCCAAAAAAAACATGATACTTCAGAAAGTAAAGGTAAAATTCAGATAATTTTGTGAAGTCCCCCTTCATCTTCCCCTTCCTTCCCCCTCTGTCTTCCCCCTTCCAGCTGCAGTGTCACCCTGCCATGGAGTACAGCAAGAAGGTTTCTCCTCTAAAGGCTTGTCCTCTGGTAGCGAGTGGCTCAGGTTAGTGCAGGGCTGCTACTAACCTCTAAAAAACTCAGTGCTTGCATCTACCTTCAGCTTCCCCTGCTCCACGCACCACAGTTCAACCTGCCAGTGAAATCTAGAGCTCAGGTTGGGCTCCTGCCCAACCTGCTTTCTGACCCACGGTGCCCTGGCATATAGGTACCAAACCCTAAGCAGTGATAGGCACCTCAAACACATTCACAGGCTTGATGGGACTACATGGTGAAGCACAAAGTGCACTTTCACACTTGCTCCTTGGCAACGTGGCACAGGAGATGCAGTATCTCACCTTCACAGAGCCTGCTTTACATGATTAATGCTAAAGTTCCAGTCCAGACATTAGAGATAAAGCAGTAGAAATGGAAATAGTTACAGCAGAAAGGTTTCCCCATTGCTGCCAGTGTTCCTGGTACTGGTTTTTGATGGCCAGCCATCAAGAAGGGATGAAGGAGCTGCTGTCAGCAAGGCCCTGCCTCCTGCTGCTGACCATTTCAGATGTTAGGTGAAATCTGGGAATTCTTCTAGGAGAAATTTTTATGAATTCTGAGAAAAAGTGCCACATCAAAAGCACTGCTGAATTACTAACGCTGTATCCCAGGAGTAGGGAACAGACCGAGCCCAAGCCCTCTGAATACACCACTGTCTCTAGAAGATCCAGACCAGGTCGAAGAGTCATCTTCTTGCAGTTCATACTACGTGAACTACTGTCAAAATTGACCTCAGGTCAGACTGCCCTAGCAGTCCATTCCTTGGCTTAAAAGACTTTTGGTTTGTTTCTGAAATGGAGTAAAATAACCCCACTGTAATTTGGTAGGGACGTGGTGATTCAAGGAAACAGCTGGTGAAAGAGGAGAAGTACCTCCCAAAGCTGATAGCAGCACTACCCTGTGCTCCCTTGGCAATGAAAACACAGATTGCACTAATTCTCAGCAAAAGTCTTTTTCCTTTTCTTAGCAGGCGTTTTCTCAGCTGCTTTGCTGCAGAAACTGAAACCTCCCACAGCTAGGACCTTCCTTCCTGATCTCCTCTCGGGGTGTCTTCTACAGAAGAAGAGGATTCCCCTCCCTCTCTCCTTCACTGTCGCCCTTTCTTTTCCCAGGTAGCTTTCCCATGTGGAAACAGAAGCACTTTCCATAGGAGTATTTCCCTTCTGGTCCCCCAGTGTAACCAAATCCACAGCACATCGATTGGGGGACAGGAAACCCGACTTAAAAGTCCCATAATGAACAAAGGTGGGCAGCAAACCCAAGTCCCTACATCCTCCTAGCAGAATATTCCAATTAAGCTGCTTGGTGAAAACATCATCTCTTGTGATGCTGCTCCTCTAGCACTGCCCCATACGCCAGGGAAGCTCAAGATAATCAAGGTTCATCTTTTAATTTTGCTCAAGGCATAAATTGATGCTACTCTCTGCTCCCTCTTCAAAGCGTCCCACACAGGAAGAAATACTCTTTTCCTTGAGGTAATGGTGGCTGTCAGGTTAGCGTTAGCAACAGACTCTCCGTATGAAATTAGGTTTTGTACATTCATACATTTGTACATTCAAGTCCAACTGTCTCCTAAGCATTATCAGACCACTAAACCATGGCCTCAAGTGACACATCCAGGTGTTTTTGGAACCCCTCCAGGGATGCTGACTCCATCCCCTCCCTGGGCAGCCTGTTCCAAGGCCTCACCACTCTCTCAGCAAAGAGATTTTCCCCCAGTATCCAACCTAAAC
>JANHFX010020432.1:0-53900 GCA_027560015.1 Chloroceryle amazona | reverse complement strand
TTGCAGGGGAGGTGGCCGGGGCTCTGAGCACCCTGCTCTGGGTGCAGATGGCCCTGCTCCCTGCAGGGGGGTTGCACCCAAACCATTCTCTGATTCTGATTAGAGAAGCTGCTGAAACAAAAGAGTTTTATTTTTTCAGTGCCAAAGTCTCACCATTTTATCACGAAAAAAATTCCCACGGAAAAGCAGTTTTCTGTCAAGTGCTCCTAGTCAGAAGTCTCAGTTCCCTTTGACACAACAATCTCAATGGAAAACTTTACGGCTGGTCCTAGTGCAGACTCTTTCAGAGGTGTTGAGCACCCACTGTGCCCATTAACTTAAATAAGCCCATAATGTGGTTTACATTTAATAAAGTTGCAGCCTCCACGGGAACCAGGTTTACTGAGTGTTGCCTTCTTTCCTGCTGGGTCTGAGCCTGCTGGTCTGGATAGTGTAAGAGTCTTGGACTCAGAGCACACCTTCACCCCTTGTGTTCATTAGAAACCTCCAAGTGAGGACTAGAAGAGAGTGTGTTTTCACCTGGTAGAGATGGCTTTTATTTGGGGCTAAGCTTGTGCACCGGTGAAATAAAAAAATGAGTAGGTTTGTGCTTAGAAGGTTGTCCTACTACTAACTTACCAGAATTGAACTCTGATAATTCTGATAAATAAAAGCAGGGTGTTGCTTTAGTATTCATCCTGCATGAGAAGGCTTAGTATTAATTTTAAAATCTCCAGATGCAGTGGTAAAATAAAAAACCCTCAAGTGCATGCTAAGAAAATAAGCAAAATGAGAAGAGATCAGATGCGTCACCGGTGGGAATTAGCTTGCAATTCTGGTGGCTTTGGCAGGGCACTTCTGTCAGCTGAAAAACTGAAGTTTAGCTGCACCTTTTACAAGAGGAACTATGTGCTGTTTGCAGAAAGGAAGCGTGAAAAGCGATGTATGTGGTGTTCATGGGCTGATTTCTTCATGTTTACGGGGAGAGAGCCCAAGTGGCACTCTGAATTTAGACAGACTAGGAGTGGATGCTTTCGTAACCAAGCCTAGTCTCGTAGGCTGGCTGCTTGTGTTTCCAGCATTGTGTCATCCAGTTCTGCTCATAATAAATCTAATCAGTTTATTGTTCAAGCCTCTGCACCAAGCCCTTGTCTACTGTCCAGTCCCAGCTTCTTTTCTGCTAAGGAGGAAACATCTCCTCCATTTCTCTGCAGGGAAAACATCTTTAAAGTCCAGTGCAGACAACAGACCAGGGTTTTCAGTACTTTAACTGATTACACAGATCCGCAGTCACCCTTGTGTGGTGAAAACTTGGTTTTGCCTTTCAAAACAAAATGTTAGGGATTGGAAGGGACCTCCAAAGATCATCTAATCCAACCCCCTTGCTGGAGCAGGATCACCTAGATCAGGTCACAGTAGCATCCCAGGGGTTATTTGATCTGTGTGGAGCTCTCCCCTTTCGTGTCTTTCCCAGGGACTTGCCAAGCGTTCCCCAGTCCTCCCACACAGCCTCCAGCAGCCCTCTGGCCACGTCGGAGAGAAGTCTCTCAGCAGAAGGACAGTCCCCAGATCACTCGGATTGCACAATGGAAGAGCTATTTTCAACTTGCCCTTGTCCTCCTCACTATAAATGCAATCTCCGTGGCCTGCATGGTCTGTCACAACACTTGCCAGAGCAGTGCCAGATGGGTGACACACAAGTAGTTTACAGTGTGTCTCAAGCTACCCACTGAAATGAAGGAAGGAGGTGACCCCATCAGAATCAAGGATGTGTGGCATCGCTGCCGTGGTTGAGGGCTGGGTTTTTTGACAAAGTACTTTTCTCTGGAAAACAAAGACTTGCATAAAAAAAATAATAAATTGTGGGAAAGAGCTGGTGCTAACTCTTCTTCCAGTTCAGGAAAGGATAATTGGAACAAAGTTTGGAGCCTCTTGAAATATTCCATCTTGGTATTTTGAAAAGAACATTTGTTTTGCAATGACTTTTGTTTCACATGTTTTAATGTACACAAAAGGGTTCATTTTCTGTTGAAAAGGTCAAAGTAATTTCAAAGCCTTTCAAATGATTAATACAAGTCCTTTCATTAACCAAAATATCAGTACACGAACATTTTTATTTCCAACATTTTTATCCCAATCTGGGACTGGAATGGTCTCTTGAAAATCTTCACATGAAGGCAAAGCTGCTTCTCATCCATCTTTATTCTGCAATTAGAAACTTCTAAGAGACCTTCATGTGTTAGAGTGAGGTCCCATGAAGCATCAAATAACTGACACAGGTTCTGTTTGCCTGCATCAGTAATTACCTTGCATAACTCCCACATCTCAGCAGCAAAGAATTAGATTGAGTTTGAAAGAAGAACACGTGGACGGGAAGGACAGTTCCCCAGCCTGCTACTCCTTTGCTTTATCTCGGAGAATATTCTTGGTGTCTGGGCCTCAGCATCCTTATTGTTTTCTTATTATAACATTTTTTTCCATTATACAGCTCATACAGACACCAAGTTCTTTCTGCTTCACAAGGCTGATTTTAAATACCTTGATTCTTGCTTGCAAACTCCCTCTCTTGGCATTTCTGCCCATTCTCTTCTATTTTCCCTGCTCTCTTGTTTCAGTTTCAATCCAAATGGGTAATGTTCAGGCCAGGGGTAGCTGTGGTACTCCCTGAATTTGTCGTACTGATTGCATGGAGGGTTCAAAAATCACCACATCAACAGGAAGACCTTCAGAGAAACGCCACTGAACTTTACGTTCATTTGTCACCCAACGTGGCTTTTCTCAGGTGCTCCCTTTGGGGTCTGGGTGGAAGCTGGAGACATTTTTACAAGACGTCTGGACCTTTGAGGGTCCATGTGACAATTGCAGGTGCATCCACTGGGCTGTGCAGATTTGCTCTACAGCCCATGAGAACGTGCCCAAGACACGTTAGATCTATTGAAGGTGAACTCAGCCTTCAAATGTGCAAGAAATCTGGTGCTCATTGGATGTCTTGGACTTTCTGGCCATGTGAAGCTTTATGGACAGTTCTTCTGGAGTACCTTCCTGACTATTGGATTTGAGTGTGTTTATTCTTTGCAGCAGATGCTGTTTCTTATGGGAAAGTCCATAGATATGAATACCCTGAGCAGAATGACTGAGATTATTGACTATAAAATGAAAAAGATCTCAATGATTTTCTTTCTTTTCGTTACAAAACTATAGAGGTCTGACATGCTGTTATGCAGTGGTTTTCCTTCTGCACAAAGAGCTGTATTTCCCAGCGTGGCTCAGTGTTAGGAGATTTATTACTATGATCTGTTAGGGGGCTAATTTCCAAATCCCACCACTTAATCTATGTATGAAAAACCAGCCCGAAGCAAAATCACATTGTAAGCAGGATTTCTTCAGCTTCTGGAATTATGACTTAAAGAATCTGCTGATGTGAAGATCTCAAAGGTTGTTGGGAATGCTGCAGACTTTAGTGCCACACTACAAACTGCAGATGTGGGGGGGCACATGACCCATTTGCCTTCTCTGTGTTTCCTCCTCTTCCTAACTCCCTGCAGGACAGAAATACCCAATGGTTAAATATCAGGAACCATTATAAAGATCCATTAAATAAACTTAGATGAGCCTATATGCACAGTATAACCCTCTTGATCACGGGATTTGCTCTCGGGCAAAGAGTTGACTAACAGAATTGATTTGAAACAGCTTTTTTTCCAGTCTGGATTAGGTGATGATAATGTGAAAAGAATGGAAGCTCTAAGAGGGACTGCTCTTCCACTGGCTGTGTTGGAGAAAGCCTGGAAGACTACTGCAGGGTGGAAGAGAGGGGCTTTCAGAGCAGAGACCAGTGCTGGGACAGCAGAGGCAGAGAAGATTCTGCGTTGCTGAAAGAAACTCTGACCTTGGTCAAAGGAGGGCTCAAGACTGGTGAGGACACGTGGAAAAGCTGATGCTTTTAGGCTTTTTGAAGCACCTTTTTTTATTTTATTTTTTTCTTCTTAAATCATGTGCCCCAGGAAAGATGTGCCATTAACACAGAGCAGGCACAGAACTGGAGTACCGGAGGTTAGACCTGGTCTGGTGGGAGGCTAAGGCAACTGGGGCTGATGCATCTCATTTTTCTGGAGGTCTAATGCCCTGGCCCAGAAAGTACATTTAGAGGGGCCAAGGAAAGTCATGTTATTTCTCTCCTAGCAATGTGACACGAGATCACCGAGAGAAAGAAAGAGCGTCAGGGGTAATTTGCCAATTGACACATCAAGGCTTAGAGGCTATATTAAAAGAACTATTAGACATGTCAATTAATTTTCCTTTGCCTCGTTAATGAGCATCTTAGCTATGCATCTTCTGTTTGAAGCAGCAAGCAATCATTTTTCCAGGTTCCTTCATGCTATGACAAGTCACAGCCCTCCCAAGAGGCGTACATGAGACAGGATATAATATAGTATGATTATTGTTCCTAATTTCATGAATGACTCTTAACTTTCAAATTGAAGGGAAATTTAATACTTATTTTGAATGTTAAATGATGTCTTTGGGAAAAAAAAAAAAAAGAAACCTATGCAATTCAACAGTTTTTCAAAGCACCAGCTTGTTCCATACTTTTAATTTGATTCTCTTGCAGTAACTGAGTTTATCCGCTAATTCCAGTCCCAGATTTTAATCAAAGCCCCAGAAGAAGGAAGGGGGGAAAAAAACCAAACCAAACCAAAAAAAAGCCCAACCCACACCCCAAAACCAAAGCACACTTTCTTTTGCTATGGGAACTATGAAGTTGCTGACAACCTTCATTAAATGCCACAGCCAACTTCTGACGTGCTCAGCAGTGAGTCTCATGATCCTCCAACAGAAAGCCAATCTAAATCATGGAGTGGTTGTATTTGTCTTTTGTGTCTTGAAACCCACTGCTGGAATTTGCTGAGTGCCTCTAAAAACCTAGCAGAAGGTTCACTGACAAAAGGCATTGTCTTTGGAAAGTTTTACCTTCAAACCTTGAGTCTAGCAAGCAAAAACTATTTAACAAGCAGACAAAAACCCCAAACCCTCAACTAAACCACCAAACCCTTCTCTCTTTCTTTTTTATAATGATTTGAAGTCTTTAAGCTGAAAGAACAACATCAAATATGACCTGTGAACTAATTTGCCTTCAGGTTAAAACAGAAGCAAAATAAAAAATAACACAGTGTGTTAACACAATTTTAAGGCTCTTGAACTAAAATATCACCAACAAGAAACTAAGGGACGTGAAAAAGAAAGTTTTAAGGTGAGTGTGAGTTCTGATGCGTGATGGATCGTGTCAGTTTAAGGCTCATCCTTAAGGAAATAAAGGTTGTGAAAGCTGCATATTAAGCAAGAAAAAGAGGCTATAAAATACTGCCAGCCTGAGAGAGCGTTATTGTCTGAACCGAGGCAGAGGTTTTCAGAGGTGTCTGTATCCTGTAACCACAGCGCTCGTTCTAGTTTGTATTTCAGCAGCTGAATTCCTTGAGTAGCTTTGGAAACCTCACCCTGCCTACCCTGTCTGACTTCTTGAGGCTTTTCCATCCATACGCTGCTGCTGAACTGATGATGGGAAGGTGAGCTGGCTACTGAGCTAAACAAAATCAATACTGGGTAAAGGTACCCGACTGTTAGGCTTGGCAATTAAACAAAAAGCTCTAGATAGGAGGGCAGGACCCATAAGGATGCTTCTGCACCAGGAGCTGTTGGAGAGGGAAGGAGCATTGGCCCCAGTAGCGCTGGGAGTCCATCACACTGGGGTTTGACACAGGCTGGATGGGGAAGACCTGACTATTTTCTAGGTGCTTCTGTTGGAATGAGTTCCCGGTCATATCGAGGCGCAGGAGCCACAGTCTCCTGCAAGTCGGTGAAGTCTTGGCCAAATTCAGACCAAATTCAGTGGAGAAACCTTATGGGTCTAAGACAAGGGGGTTTTGTCCCCTAGGGCTGTGTGGATGGCTTTATTGTAGATGGAAAGGTAGAAAATTAACACGTGTTAAGGCTGATTGGCAAACTGGCTCCCCCACACTCCTTCCTAATCCAGTCTTCCAGCAGAATAAGGAAACACTAAAGCTTAAATTCAGAGTCACCTCCGTGGTGCCTCTGGAAGGTTATTTAAGTGTTTTTTTTACCTTTATTGTCTGGCTCGTTGAAAAACAGTAGTTGTGTCTTTCAGGTATTTAGAGTTCTTTGAAAAAAATCTGGAGCTCCCAAGGAACAGCAGAAGTGTATCTTTATAAAAAGACAGTTCAAAATATTTTCTGTGAGTTTCAAAAAAAAAAAATTGACAAACCTTGTTATTTACAAATACACTTGTAGACAAATAGACCCAGGGAAAAAAAAACCACCACCAAAACCCAAAGAAACACAGAAGTTATTTGCATAGTAATTTCAATACCTGCCAACTATCGTTTATCAGAGACAGCAGAATAACAAAAGCTTTTGTTCTGCCCAGATGCATTACTCTGCTGCTTGGGAAGCTTTGGCTCCTGAACTTCAGGATTTGTTTCTTAGCCAGGTTTTTATGGGAAGGTGAAGTATATGCAGGAAGGCTGCTTGTTACTTTACCTCTGGAACCTACTGGTTAATTTTGGCAAGGGGGTAGAGGGAAAATACCTCAGGTGTTGGCTCCACAGAGAGAAATGCTGAGGTGTGACCTCCTAGAAAATCAATTCTCCTGTTCCTGGAAATCTGTATTGGGTAGGTGAAGTCTCACAACAGAGCCTTTTTTAGATGCTCACGTTTTAGAAGCTGTGTGTGGTGGAGAAGTGGTGTAATCCTTTTTTATAGTTCAGCTGAATGAACAAAGTTGTTGCCCTCTCTAAAAGACATCTGCCCCTTCTTTACTCCTGAGCAAAACTTTCTTTCGGTTAGGGGAGCAAAGTCCAAAATATTCTAATGCCAGTGAAGTAGATGATTTTCAATGAATTTTGTTTTAACAAATGTTGCTCTCTTTCAGTCTGATGAAACTGTGATTACCTCGGAGCCTTACCAAAAGCTCTTTGAAAGTGCAAAGCTTCAGATGGATGTTGATTAGCTGTGTATTTTACAGGTCAATTTTTGTTGTTAAAGGAAGGTGTCTGTTCTACAGCTTCACCACCTTCTTTCTCAGTAGACAAAGCTCTCTGAGGGTGCTGAGGTCTTAGGCCAGCACATTATAGATAGAGACAACCCAGGCAAAGCAGATGTGCAAACAAAGGTGGTTTTTGCAAGGACTTGTTTGCAGGCAGCGTCTGCTTTTTGTACCCCAACATCCTTTAGTGCTTCTGGTTATCCTCTGATACTGGTGTTTCTCACAGTGACGCTCTTTTGTGGCTTGACTCATACCGGGGCTCATGTCAAACTGGGGATAGCAGTTTTGAATGTGTCTGAGAGGAAATGCCCCCCAAAAAAACCACAGACCTGGCGCACGTTGTTATCTAAAACACACAGAAAACACATCCTGAGTTTAGTACATCAAACTTTTTTATTATCCACTTTTAGTATCACAAAGCAATGTTTATACTGGGAAAAGGATGGTCCCTGGCTCATTCCAGGTGGTTTGTTGGGTGGTTTTTTTAACACTTAGAGCTGTATATTACCACGATGCTGTGCAGTAATTAGCAGGAAGTTTCAGGATTTCTTAGCACCAAGCAGAAGGGTTTGCTTCTCATAGCAAATGTCCCCTTTGGGAAAGAAATTTCAGATGAAGAGCATCTCACTGGATCAATAGATGACACCAAGAGAAAAGGAAGGCAGCATTTGTCTTGCTGTGTCTTACACGCAGCTATGGGCAATAGAGGGAAGTATGTTATCTAGAGATTGTCTCTGATAAGGGGCTATCCCTCAAACCCCCAGCGCAGCTCGCAATCACACATTGATTTTCGAGAAACAAGCTGTGGCAATTTTTTAATTTCTACTTTACGCGGTGGAAGCAGAGGAAGAAAAACATCTCCTCACTCCTCACGTCGAGAGCAAATTTGTGAAATTCCTTTCCAAAGGCAGCCAGGCAGCCTATAATAACACTTCTTGAACACCTTAAACACAGCTAGCATCCATTATGTCACACAGTATAACAAGCAGGAAGGAGAGCACTGCACGAGAAATTACACAGTTTTCTTTCTTTCTCTTTATATATGGGGGTTTTTTTTTTAAAGGCGGGAGACCTGATTTCTATAAACAACCCCCTCAAGGTACTCCCCTACCAATAGCAGCCCCCTGTAAAATAGATAAGGTTCTCATTATGTATCCTCCATGTCTTGATCATAATTTCTATCCCGGTTGACATTCTGGTCCAGTTATATCAGGTACATTCTGTGTAAGTCCTTTAGAAGACCGGGATAAAACCCTGCTGAATGCAGGATCATTTTGCCTTGGGGAGAGACTTAGTCAAAGTGCACATAGTTCAAGGTGGATTTCTAGTCAGATTCTGCAGGACTGGGACATTCTGAAAGAAATATTTTTGAATTGAACATAGCTCAGAAGGAATTAAATTAGTTCTTTAATGCTTGGTTTTTCTCCAGAGCCATCAACACAAATTACTTTCTAAAATAGGCAGCTAAATATAATAACCTAGCACTAAACTGAAAAGAAAAAGTTAATACTGTTATTACACGATGCGTTTTGTTTGACTAGATCGTATGGATAATTTCCACCCTAATTTCAGTGGTGTTTTTAAAGATCTTTTAAAAAGGTTTCAGTTTAATGTTCTCTGTAGCTGTGTTTTTTCATCATGTAATTGAATTGAAGATATCTGTACAGTATCTAAGTTTTCTCATCTTGATAACTGTTTAATGATGTCTTAAATATAGTAGTATCCTAACTTTCTTCCCTTCCTTTTTGTTTTTCCTAAGGCTCGTAAAGATTTAATTAAGCTGGCCCAATGTAGATATTTATTTTTTTTCAGAAAGCAGGTTTTTATTAAAGAAAAATGTATTTTTTTTTTAAAGGCAGTGTTATGGCATCAGTCATCTGCTGAAACCAGAGATTATTCTCTTCCATCAGAACCTGGAGGAAGAGTTCTTCCAAAATGGTTTATTGTAATAACCCATAATACAATAATGTAGTAGAATAAAGAGCTATACTACATTTGGGCAAAGTGTGTAAATATTTCAGGCAAATTTCTGTTTGTAAGATTTCTTTTTGCATGTATTACATTTTCTTTGTGGTTTCATGAATTGTCTTACGTGGCCGTGTTTAAAAGTGTAAGGATTTATGTTTAACTGCATTCTAATTGGCATTAGCTGGGTCACATCACACTTCACTCCCTCCCCAGATTGCTATTCCTGTGTCAAGCTTTTCTCTTCATGGGCGTGTTGGTGCACAAATAATATTAACTAAAGATGAGTAATTGATGGTGAAGTAAAAAATGAATTCCCAAGGTCAGAATTGCTCTAAATATGTGTCTCTCTTTGCCCCCAGACTCCATCCATTTTGCCTGCTTAGTTTTTCCTTGTTACATTTTCCGTAAAAAAGGAGAGGTTATTTTTGTCAGGTCAAACAGAAGAGGTCTGTCTGGAAGAACAGGAATGGTCTTTTAGAAGCTTTTTTTTGTAGAAGCTACAGCCATGGATTCACTTTTTTTTTTTTTCTTTCCTCTTTACACTCACCTATTCGCATGGTGCCTGAGTATTGCAAATGACAGAATGGTTGGGGTTGGAAGGGAACTCCAAATATCATTGAGTCCAACCCTCCTGCTAGAGCAGGACAAAATTAGAGCAGATCACACAGAAATGGATCTAGAAAGTTCTAAGTTTCCAGAGAAGGAGGCTCCCCAACCTCTCTGGGGAGTCTATTCTAATGCTCTACAACTTGCACAGTAAAGAAGTTGTTCCTCGTGTTGCTCCAGCTGGAATCCATTGCCCCTTGCCCTCTCACAATGCACAAGTGAAAAGAGGTTGTTGCTGCCTTCTTGATGCCAGCCCTTACGGATTTATAGATGTCAATTAAATCCCCTCTGTCTTGTCCTCTCCAGACTAAAAAGCCCTAAGACTCTCAGCCTTTCCTCGTCAGGCAGCTGTTCCAGCCCCTTCAGCATCCTCGTAGCCTCCGTTGGACTCCCTCAAGCAGATCTCTGTCCTCCTTGAACTGGGGAGTCCAGAACTGGACTCAATACTCCAGGTGAGGTCTCACTAGGGCAGAGTAGAGGGGGAGGAGAACCTCCCTTGATCTGCTGGACACACTTTTCTTCATGCCCCCCACGAGACCATTTGTCTTCCTGGTCACAAGGGCACATTGTCATCCCATGGCTATCTTGCTGTCTATGAGGACTCCAAGGTTCCTTTCCATGGAGCAATTCTGCACTCGAATCAAATGTTGCATTTGGTTTAACCACCGACATCCCAGCTCCAGCATCTTCACACACGGCCAGTCCAACTGTGGCAAAGGAAGCGATGCAAGCGTGCGGGGGATTCAGTTTTTGGTTTCAGCCTCTTGCTGTGAAAATCAGATGCAACTGAAGTAGTAAAGGGGCTTTGACTTGTGGCTTGTCTGTGTTAGTATAAGATGAAGTTTCATTGCTGTGTAGCCAGCAGAAAGTCTTTTGGATATGTAGGACCATCCTGTGCATCTCCCGTGGTCTTGGCTGGGTTGGTTCTCACTGAAGGAAGGTGCCCGTTTGACTCCAGCTGTACAGACCCACTCTGCTAGTCCAATGCTGCTGCTAATTAAGTCCAGAATAGGAAAGATCAAAGCTATGCTTTTATTTTTCTTCTTTTCTTTTTTTCCTCACCCACACTCTGAGGCTGTTTCTTATTTCTGAAGCTTCCTTGCTCTGCTACAACATTCACTGGAAACCTCACCTCTGCTTGGTGGAGTTTTGGCTGGTGCTGGCTTGCCATTTTAACTTGGCAACTTCAGAGTCTTGTTTCCCAGTGGCCTGCCAGCTAAATTGGTGTGTTACAGATGAATGCACAGCTCACAGATGGTGTTTGAGTGTTCAGTGGCTCTCAGAAGTAGATCTGTATTTGGTTGGGAGGAAGATTACATTTTTCCTCCAGACAGAGCAAATGTCCTTGGGGATGTTTTCTGTGTCAAGGTAGAAACCATTCCACACATCAGGTACAGGGGACTCTTTTAGCTTAAGCAGGAATGCTACCTACATATATACGTGTGTATTTCTCTTCTGGGTAGGGTATGCTGCTGCTGTTAACATAAAGAAAATGTATTTACCTTGATTCTCCTGAACATCTATAGATGTTTTAGGCCTAGCATCTCTCCTCCTTTAGTTTTTATTTTATCTTTGACTGAGGTGAGCTCGACTGTGTTTTTATTGCTCTGGTTGACCCATACAGTTCTTCTCCAGTTCCTAAACTCTGTTTTATGGCTCAGGTACATGGTTGAGCATGTGTGCCTACCTACTGGTAGAACAGCTTTGAAGGTAGTGCTGTGTTGGTGAGATGTCTACCTCTGCTGGCATCTCACAGCCGCCTGTACGGGAGTTCTATCTTTTTCTTCTTCATTCATTGTCTTATTTACTTAAAGCAGTCAGAAAGCAAGAAGTAAGGGAGGAGTTACACGCTTGCTTTTGCTTCTTGACCGGCCTCGTCATGTCATGAGGATGAATAACAGAGGCTGCCCGCTGCCTTTTGTTCCTTTCTAGAATGAAATATAAACCAGATCTTCTTAAAAGTTCTGAAAGCTGCACTCGGGTTTCCTCGTTTCATGTTTGTTCCCATCCAGAGCTGGAACCAGACAGACTGGAATATTTGAACAAAGTCTGTTCTTGTAAGATTTCCAGGCTGTTGTGCCAAGCCAATAGGCTCATGAAAATGCAGCTAAGCATGAAATAGGCAAAGTTTTAGTTGCCTACCTAAACTGCAGGCTTGACAATAATAATTCGGGTGGGTTTTTTTGTGATTTTTTTTTTTCTTTTTTTCTGCTTTGTCACTGTCAGATGCTGCTCAAAGCTGAAATGTGCGAAGCTCTGCGAGGAGCCACAGTGTTCTCTAGCATTATTGCCACTCCACTTAAATATTGTGATTTCTCCTTCCTCCTGTGGTAAGAATTCTATTCTTGCAAATGTCTTGGTTAATTGCCTCAGGAGGTTCTTAGTTAACTAAAGGCAGGAGATGGGCTCCTCTGCCAGCCTTACCCCGTTGAGTAAAGGGACTGATATGGACAGGGATTCTGCTGCTCTTTGCCAATTTTCTGTTGTCATCAAGTCTTTTATAGTATAAGCTGAGTATCCACCATTCTGATGCTAGCACAGATGTATCCAGAGGACTGTGAAGCTGTCAGCACTTTCCTCCCTTCCTCTTTGATGAACACGTCTTGGCCTGCTGACCCGCAGTGTCCGTCCCCAGTAGGGTAGAAGACAGTGGTCCTTCCAAGTCCAAGGCAACAGCAGCACCAGCCTATTTCCCCGTGAGCTTCTTGGCACGAGGGGGTTGTGGGAAGAGTTCAGCCGACGTGTTTGTTCTGGCTCCTGGCTATGCACGTGATGCAAACACACCTGGGCTTGTTGCTGATCCAGAGCTTGCTGCCTGCTGGCCATGTCCTCGTGAGCTGGCACAGCCTGGACCTTGGAAAGGCATCGTGCTGCCCTCACCCTCCTCCTCCTCCCCAGGTTGGTGGGGCAGAGTGTGGGTGTTACCAGCTGCACTCGCATGCCTGCGTCGTGTTCTTTGCGGCAACGCAAGCCAAGCATTGCAGTTATTGGCCAGCTATTTTTTCCTGCTTTGCAAGAAAGTTTAATTCCTGAAGCCTTCCTTTGGTGTTTTGGAGTTTTGGATGCTTCTGGCAGTTTCATGGGGTTTTTTTCCACCGCAGGTGCACCTGAAAAATAAACCTGCCAGGATTTCCAGCATTTCTTCTGCAGCATGATTTTGGATTTTTCAGCAAGCTCTAGATCAAATTCCTCTAGGAGAGTTTGTATGTTAAGGGATTACCTGATGTCCCCTCGGGTCTTTTGCCACCTCTCTCACAGCAGATAGCCCCTAGACAGCTTCGGTTACTGTTTGTGGTACAAACAGTTGGTGCTTGCAAACCGAAGAATACGAAGCGTGTCAACTGGAAAGAGATGAGAAAAACCCGTGTCTTCATCCTTGGCAAATGTTCTCCCTGGTTATATTCACTTTGCATACAAATAAACAAAAAAGTAATATTTTATTAGGAATCCAGTGGATAGAATAATGGACTGTAACTCAGCAGAGCTCAGTTCGCAGCTCTGCCGTTGGCTTATTGGGCAAAGTCATTTGTATCATCACCATACAGCCTGGGATAAAGACAATTTCTTTGTAATGCAAGATGAGATCTATAAAGGAAAAATATTATGCAGAAGGAATAATAATAACATCCTTCTAATGATAATAAAATTATATGGTTTATATATATATGTTTATGTTGTGCAGAGTGGAATGAACCAATTTCTCTTCTGCCTCCTGCTTCGTAGTGGTGCTTTTTAACTGGTTTCCATTTGAAGGGCTACAGGTATTATTAATGTATTAGTTTTAGGTGTTCCTTCAGATGCAGGCATGCTTTTCTGGGGGAAGTGATAGCATTTCATTGCAGTAAAGCTGGGCAGCATTTCCTGAGTCTTCATTACTGTTGATAAGCCATGAAGGACTTTCCAGCTCAGCTTCAACACCTGCCATTTGTGGTCATGATGGGGAGGGGTCTTTTGTAGTTGAGAACTTGAGTAAATACATTGCATGGATTCTAGAGCTGTGAGGACTGTGATTCCCAGCAAGGAATTTGCATAAAGTCATTTGTGTCTTTAAATCTAGCTGCGTGGGTAACACAAAACATTTATTTTGCCTTATTTTATGCAGTGTAAGTAATAGATGTGTTCAGGACTAGATGCTGAATACCTCAGCTGGTATATACCAGCGTAGCTCTGGAGTGAGCAGGGTTAGCTGAAATCCAACCCCCCCTCAACCAGTAAGTGCATTACACAACTGTTCACCATAGTTTGGCAGCAGCAAAGCTGTCTCCCAACGCTACACACTTGCCTTCTATCAACCATTACTTTCCTGTCATCATCATCAAGTGAAGCTTAAGAGAATCTGTGCATTGTTTCTTTCCTTCTGAACAATTTCCATCGAAATAATTGACCTGCTTTTATGGTAATTCAGTTGCTGCTATTTGTTACTGCAGCATTTTGCAGAGAAAAATGCAAAACTAATGCCCTAGAACAGAAACATTCAGCCAAATTACTTACCAGTAATCCAAGGAATCATGGATAAATCCATTGCTCAAGTGGCTTCTCATTTGGAGCTTTATATAGTTCTCACCCAAGGGTTGAGATTTGGGGTTTTTTTTGTGGGTGGAGGGGTTGTTTTGTGTTTGTTTTTTTTTTTTTAAAGGTAATACTCATGCTCTCTGCCCTAGAGCAACTTTTCTATAAATCTCTTCTGAAAACTGTATCTGCCAGCTCTGTCATTCCACCCACGAGCTTTCACCAGTCACACCAGCTAAAAATATTTAAAGGGGCTGTTTCCACTTGTCTGGTGCATCTCTGCCTCTTCCTTTATTCATTCTTCAAAAAAGTCAACAAGAGATGTCATTGAAGCCTGATATTTTCAAGTGACAACCAGTAAACAGCCTTGGAGCTGATTAATGAGTGCTTGGGAATAGTTGGCTGTAATTCACAAGTAAGTTGGGGTCCACTGAGTTTGTTTTAAAGTAAACAAAGAGGTTCCAGTTATGGGTTGGGACCTCCACTGGATAGGTTGCATTTTCCACTGATTTTTACCACGGGTTGATGGTGTTTGTGTGAAGGTCTTACACAGGCATAGGGAAGCACAAGCTAACACAGAAGTGACATCCAGGATCTGGACTTCTGACTATTTAAACAATAAAGGAGGACTTCAGTTTCCTTATAGAAGCTGGAAATGATGGTTGAGGTGTGATGAAAATCACAGAGTCATAAAGAAAAGGAATTGCTGTGCCAAAAGTAAAAATTCTTTCTGTTTGGTTCTGCTTAATAAGTTATATTTTTCTCAATTTCTTTGACTTCCAGGGAGCTTGGCTTTTTTTTGGAATTTCTGGGCTGCTAGTGTTTTTTTTTTTCCAGAGGAAAGATGTACCAAAGTAAAGACATCACAAGAATCATCTAGGTTGGAAAAGACTTTCAAGATCATCAAGTCCAACATAGATGCTGTCCTGCTGGTTTAAAAAAGATCATTGCCAGTGGAAGGCTTCTAGGGTTTGATAACAGCAAAAGTGCTCTGAATTTTTCTTTTCCTTTGGAAGTTTGTTGAGTAGGTGGGTTCCCATGACTGAGAGGACCAGTGTCTCAGCAGGAATGGCAGAGCTGGTGTTTCTGGTGCTCCAGGGCTGCTGTGAGGGAAAGAGGAGTTGGTATTTTCAGCACTCTGAGCTGTGCACGCTCCTCAAGCTGCGTGTTGGGTTGGAGAAAGGGTTTGTGCCTTGGAACAGTTTACAGGTGATGTATTGAACATTTCACTCTGGTGGTGCTTGTTCGGAGGGAGCTTCATTTACTCAGTTGAGCCCAAATGGTCTAGGAGCAAAAGGTTCTTGCATGAGCTGAGGTGGTGATCTAAATCCAGGCTTCTGTGGAAAACAGGTGGTTTCTGGTGCTCTCGGCACGGAGGTGAAGACTGTCAGTGATCCCTGTAGGATGGGGATTTCTGACTTGGAGGAGGCTGGGTGGGACATCTGTGTAATTCTGCTTGTCTGATGAAGGATAAGAAGAGTATTAAAAGCTAAGATAGTATTCTTTTTCTTTTTTTTTTTTTTTCTTTCTATTTTTTCTTTTTCTTTTCTTCTTTCTTTTTCCTTTTTCTGCATGAACAACAAACTATTTGGTCTAACCAAAATTAACTGTGTGACTAATCCTGCTCTATTAATTCTTCTCAAGGAGTGAATACATTAAGAGTAGATTTTGCTGGAAGTTATTAAAGATGCCAAAAAATTCTTTATATAAAAGACAATGTAGTACAATCTAGCTTCAGAGTTCAGAGCATCCAGTATGCCATGGTTATTGTAGTACAATACCACAGCCAATTATTTTTCTTATTCTGCATTTTTCTCTTTCTCCCACAAGCCTAGGCTGCAGTTTCATGATGTTAATGGAACGTGTTGTGATCTTCCTGTAGGCTGCTGGTGGGTAAATAATTACAATATGAGGAAGGTGATTCATGATGTGGCCCTGAGCCTGTAAAGTAGGACTTTGGGACTGATTGGGGTATAATGCAGGGTCTCAGGAAGCCCTTCAAGAGCCCTGACAGATCAGCCTCAGTCACTTCAAGGATTACCTGTCTCAGCCCAACTGATGCTTCTGAGAGAATTTTTGGTGATTCATCTTTGATACCTTCTTAGTGACCCAAAACCTACTTTTTGTGCTGTGTCCCTGACAGCTTCTCCTCCAGTTCTTCAGCCACCCAGGTAATTAAAGCTTGAGCCATAAAGTGCTGGCTGGCAGCATGTCTTCTACACACACGTGAGGATCAGGAGTAACGTGATGCCAAAGCTGGTCCCAAAATCCAGAGCTATGGCTGCCTAGGTTGGGGTTTTTATTTATCCTGCTCATTCAAACCCAGACCAAATGCAGAATCCTTTGAAGTTTCTCCATTGCTATTCACAGTTCTCTTTGTGACTGCTGGAGAAAAAAATGTACACAGCTCTTTAAGTAACTCATATGTGTGTAGACAGGAAAATGCTTTAAAATAGAGTATAAAATACAATGCAAGTATTGCTGTCGCTTCTTCTCCAGTCATAGCCTACGCTTTAAAAAGCCAGCATGTTTTCTTCCACAAAAAGATCTTTATATTTCTGAACTTTCAGAAGCCTTAATCAATATAAATAACAGTTTGAATATGATGACATCATACTTCATCCCAGAGTTGCACATCTCGGCTGCTTAGTCATTTAAATCAGTGGAAATAAGCCTAGCAGTTAGAAGTTTCAAAAGGTCAAAGAAGCTACTGTCTTTTCAGCTTTGAATCATCAGAGAGACTCCAGTTTCTTGGAAACATAATGCCAAGGCTGCATCTCTGCATCTCATTTCTTCTCCCCCCCTTTTGAAGCCGTATAGTAATTAGCTTAAAGGGCAAATCACACCACACTCAGTAGCAGAAGGCAGTACAGGGCAAGTTCCTTTCTGTTTTCTCTTTCACTTGAAACTAGTTTAAAGAGGAGGTTTAGCCCACGTTGCATACTGAAATGTTTGACTGAAGTTCTCTTACCCAAACGCCACAGAGCCGTTCACGTGTTTCAATGAAATAAGCACTTTTCTTTTTCAATACAAATATGACAAGTTCTTTTAAAATGTTCTCAGAAGGAAAATAAGTGATGAAGTGTTCCTTGGAGAGCAATCTGTGAGAAAATTGTAATCAAAATGAAAACACAAGACTTTAAAAACTTGGGTTTGCACATGATGTGTTGTTTTCTTTATAAGACTAGCAGCATGACTGGCAGGAGAAGCTGCCTATTGCCTGGGCTGCAGTGGACAAAAAATGTTCTGTGTTTACCTTTGGATGTGTCAGTCAATCCAAAGTTCGGCTCAGAACCTCTGCCACATTTATCTGTATAATGGGACTCCACAGTCTTTTAGCAACTGCTACCTACATTTGTTTTCTGAACAGCTCTTTGCTTTCTTTCCATGTATTTCCAGCTGCCGTTCTGCTGCTGAAGTGAAGCTCTCCTGGTGGGTTGTGGAGCGTTTCCGTTGCGTGATCTCCGCAGTCTTCTCCGAGCTGGGACCTGCACGCTGGCGTTCCAGGGACTTCTGGCTGCTCATGCTGCTGGTGGTTCTGCTTTGGTTTGCAAGGCTTTACCTGCATTATTTGAGCCAATGGCTCTTCCTTCAGACCATCTCAGTTCCCATCACAAAGTAAGTCCTGCTGCCTTCTTTCTCCATTGGAATATTTCATAGAATCACAGAATGGTGGGGGTTGGAAGGGACCTCTGGAGACCATAGAGTCCAATCCCCCTGCCAGAGCAGGGTCACCCAGGGCAGCCCACACAGGAACAGATCCAGGTGGGGCTTGAAAGTCTCCAGAGGAGGAGACTCCACAACCTCGCTGGGTTTTTCCTCCTGTTGAGGTGGAACTTGCTGTGTTTCACCTTGCTCCCATTACCTCTCGGACAGTCAAACCAGTTCCTTGCACAGTGAAGAGAGTTGATGACCAAGATTCGTGCTAATGGCTCTGCTTGCAAACCCTGGTAGGACCCTCTGCAGGGACTAGGAGAGCAAGGACCACATCATCCAGACTCCAGATGATCTGTAAATGTGACCTTAACAGAAAAGTTAAGGTGTTAATAATGTAAATTTTCAACCCAGAACAGGATGTGTCCCTTTGTGCCCCTTGTGTTGTGCCCACCTCAGATACCCAGCAGGTTATGTATTTTCCACCAGAATCATTTATCTTTTTTTGGCTCGAGTATTTTAAAATGCTCAAGAAGTGCACAAAACTGAAGGAGCATTTAAATCATGTTTTGATGTTACTGAAGTGATCTATGAGTAAAATAGTTTGAAGAATTCAAGATGGATATATCAGTGTTACTGGGAGGACTGCAGTGAATTGCCAGATTTTAACTATATGATGCATTAACTTTAGCTCTGCCATCAGAGCTCTCTGGAGAGGTCCAGGATAATCATTACTTGTCATTACTTGACATGAAAAAAGAAAAGAGAGAAGTCCACAAGGTGATATATACCTGGTTCTCCATATGTTACTGTGGGGTAGGAAATGGGTTTACAGAGTGAAAAAGATCAGTCATGCTTAGGGAAGGGAAGCTTTCTCCAGTAGAAGCTTTTGGTTTTGATTTTTTCTTCACTTTAAAGCATCATGCAAACCTTAATCGGTCAGTGGGAGCCAGTGACATGCAACTCAGTGACTGCTATGCTGGTTGTGATACTGGGATTGCTGGCTAAATTGGGAACTGGGTGCCTGAGCAGACTCTGGCCAGCGCTGGGTGTTGTTAAGATGGTCTTGTAGGTGTTAATGCAAAGCCAGCCATGTCTCGCTTCTGGCCTTGCCCAGCCCAGGTGGGCTCAGCCAGCTGGCTTTAAAACTTCTGGGAGACCAAGCATCAAAAGTCTGTGAAGGGAAAGGAAACACAACAGAAGGAAGCAATGTGTGAGAGTGAGGTGGTCATGTTCAAAGCCACTAATCACAGCTGTCCCAGGCAGTCAGCTAGAGAAAGGACTGTGTTCTCCAGCCAAGATGCCCTGGATCAGCATCCCAGTCTGTAGCTGTGTGCCTACAGAACACGAAACTGAGCTGAGCGCTCTTTAGTCCCACCAAATACAGTGGTAGCACTCACAAGTCAGAGCCAAAGTGAGAATCAAACCACTTCCCCTTTAGTTAGGAGCAGAGTTTAAGCCGCTTTGATTGGCTTGACATTTTTGCCTTACATTTCAGCATCTGTACATAGCTCCTGATAGGATGCAGATCCTGACTCGTGCAGTGCCAGCCAATTTGCCCATGGTGTGAGCTTTGCAAATCCCACCATCCCATGGTGGCGGGAGGGACGTTTCCAGTCACACGGGGATGCTAAAAGCTACCTCTTCCACAGCACATTCCCTGCTGCATGCAGTGTCCAAAGGTGCTGCAGGATGCAGAGAGTGGGGAGCTCCCAGGACCTGTGCTTATGGGCTTCCAGGACCTGTGCTTGTGTTGGTGCTTCTGGGAGCTGAGGTTTTCCTACAGCCCAGCCTGCCCAGTCCCAAGGCCCTGGGTGTGCATCCCCTGAACCGAGTCAGAGGGGGTTAAAGGATGCAGAGGCAGGGAGGAGAAGAAAAAATGATTATTTTTGAGTAGCTTCATACAGTTTTTGGTCAGAGAGTTGTGACCAAGATAGGGCTGCAGCTTTACTATGCAACGTGTCATATGCATGGCTTTTTTTTCTTTGGTTTGCCCAGGAGCAGAGACAAACTCACTCCTTTTGCTTATTGACAGATTCCAGCTTCTCCCTCACACTGTCGTACTGTGCTACCAGAACTCCTTGCTGCAGACCAGTGAAGAGTTGGTCATGGTTGTGGTGGGACCCCTAACCTTGAACGCGGGGCTGCTTCTTATGGTCCTGATCAGATGGGGCTGTCAGCAGCTGTTTGACTCATTCCCTTCCTTCTTGTCAAAGTTTATCATTGCTATGGGACTCTGGACAGTGCTGGACCCCTTGGCAGTGTTCATAGTGGATTCATTCCTGGGGGTAAGTCACTTAAAATAACTTGGACATGAGACCTTGACGTAGAAGTTTGTTTTATTCAGTGAATCACTGAAAGATATGAAATTCCACCCCTGGCAATGGAACATGAAAGTTAAAAAGAAATTAAATAATAATGTTTTACATTACCTTTTTATTAACAAAATTCCCATCTAATGGAGTCACTGCGTTTCTGCATAAAATTAAGAGCACTGTACAAGCCATATATGGAGATAAGAAAGTAAATCCACCACTGGAATGATTGCATCTGCTTTGAAAAGGATTAGTGCAATTTTGGATGTTAATGGAGGTGGGTTAATGAGCAGTCCTGATTATTAGCGCTTCAGATTTTTTTTTTTCCTAAGCACTGAAACAGGCAAAATGGAAAAATCGAGGTTATTGTGTGCTACTCTGACATGAAAGAAAGTTAATATAATTTGCTGGCACACCTAAAAAGACTTGTGAGATGGAAAACCAGACATCTTTAAGGACTGAAAGAGCTTCACACGTAAGATCAGGAGAGCAAAGCTCCCAGCTCTCTCTGTGCCTCTGTATTTGCTGTGTAGCCCACGTACACTTGGGTGGCTGGGGACATTTATCACCTCCTAGGTAATGTCTCAGAGCATGGGCTTCGTTTTCAGCTTTCCCTGTGAAGGTGACACGGGGTCCTTTCCATGGGCACAGGGTGCTGAGAGGTTCTCTGAGGGGTGTGGTGTTGCTCTTCTTCTGCCCTTGGCTAAGACAACTTGGTTTCTGTCACTCCAGATTGAGCAGCAATCCTTGGTATGGATCAGGTTCTCTCAGGTCTCTTGGTTCCCCATCCACTGCCCTGTGCTTTGCTTTTAAGAGCTCCTGTTAAAAATGGGATCTTTCCAGTGTTGACGTGCTGTTGCCCATTGCAGTGATTTTGAAAATTAAAATCCATCTCTTTAAGAAACTGAATCGGTGCTGGCTTGGGAGGTAACTGTAATACTTTAAGCATGTGGCAATGCATGGGAATTTTCACTTGCACAGCCCTTTGTTTTTTGATTGTTTGTTTATTTATTTATTTCATCATGGAAACCATGCGATGAATTGAATTTTAATTGTCATTATTCTGATGATGACTTTTTCCTTTGGAGAAAAAGGGGTATTTCCCTAATATCCAGGATAGAAACATTTAAATATTTAAAAAGCATCACCACTGGTGTATGCAAAAAAAACAGGGGAAATTCTGAGGGGTCTGCCTTGTCTTTCCCACACTTGCACTGAGAAAAATCCTTGCCATTGACTTCAGTGGGGCTGTGGTTAGTTCTGGTTAGACTGGATCCGGTATCAGTTCCACATACGGCTTCTTTGCTTGGTCAGAGGGAAACGTGAGATGTAAATAAAGTAACTAAGTTTTCAGTTAGTGTGTTAGAAGCACACCTCTTTCTGTGCTTCATACTGGAAATCTGATCTTTGGTAGAAACTCATTTGTTCAAATATTACACAATATATTGTGTGTATCCTTTCCAAAATGAAACTGTACCTCTTACATCTATTTTCATTACTGCATTTGTAATTTTTCTTTTTTTTTCCCCTCTTCCCCTGGCATTCTTTCAGCAGCTATTTCAGATTTACTTGCCAATCTATTTTAGATCAAGCATTTTAAAAATGTTGTGTTGTGGTAATACCAGTTATTTTGGTGCTAGAATGTATTTTAGTGTCCTTAATGGCCTTAATACTTATGAAAGATGACAGATAGCCCTGGAGACAAAGGTTTCTCTGTTGACTAACTAATTTCTCTGGATTATTAAGGGGAGACTAGAGACAAGTTTCATGTTTTGGGCATTTCAACTCCTAGTTCAAGATACTCTGTCAAACGTGTGATTCCAGGCTTGATTTACTATCAGCTTGTAGATGGATGTTCCAGGGGTAAGAAACTTTCCTCTGACTTTGAAGAATGCAGTTCTAGTTCCAGTTCTGCCAGAGCTTTCCCAGGACCAGTCAGTTGGTCTCTTGGTAGCTTGTAAAATGCAGAGAGTAACTTCTCTTTAGCCACATGGCTACGTGTCATCAGAGCAACCCTTAGAGACTGAGAATTGCTCACATGACCATCACTCTGGTGTGGTAAGTACCTAAGCCAGAGTTTAACAGATTTTATCCAACCAATTTCAAACAAAGGCACCTTTCTTGGAGCATCTCTTTGAGGACCACAGAAGGACTGATGCAATTTCTCTGCTAGAAAAAAAAAATAGATAAAGATTTCCCCCATGTCATTTTTGGCCAGAAAGAACTTCTCAGAAAGAGAGAAATTTATTCTTATTGGCCACTGAAATAGATTTTTTTTCCTCTCTGGAGGGATGTCAGGACGTGACTGCCATGCAGAGGATTTTCCTTGGTGACAGTCTCTTTGGTAAAAAAGTGGTGGAGGCAGACAGGTTGTTTTTTGGTAAGGATAGAAGAGGGAGATAAAGGAGAATCAGGAGATAATATATAAGGAAATGGGCAGTTCTGAATTACTGACTGGTGCTTTTATGCCATTACCATTTGCCTGGGTCTTGTAATTTCCATTACAGAAACCTGGCAGCGTTGCAAGGGGTGGAGAGAGAACAGAAATACACTGGAGAATCTCAGTCCTTGGACAGCTCAGCATTGCAATTGTCTTTCCTTTATCGTGCACATCACTGCAAGGGTAGCAAAAAATGGGGAGAAAGTTTTTGCTCTTCCTAAGGATTAGTCCAGGCGAGTTGTTCAGGAAGATACAAGTTTCTTGAAGCCCAAAGGTCAGAGTCTCCCTCTCTGAATGATAAATACTGGATTTTTTTGGTGCTGCAGTCTCACATCCTTGCAAAATGCACTTTAATATAGGTCGGGTTGTCATTGGGTCACTTGAAAAAGGAAAAAGGGAAGCGAGGAATTAATTTTAGCTCTGAGCAGTAGAAGACCCATGATATGTAGCTGAATTCTTCTAAATCGATCCAGCAGAGGGCAATAATATGTCAATACAGTAGCTAGTTCTTAAGAATTAGATATAGGGGGAAAATAAAAGAGGAAAATGCTGATTTTTTTGAAAAAGTCTTTTTCTATGTGTTCCTGGAAGTGTAATGAAACATGGAGTGCTATGAAAGCTTCAGGGTTCTCTGTGAATCTTTGCAAAAAATACACAAACCAGGTTATTCCCCACTAAATTACTAGCTTTGCTCTATGAATATGAACTCTGTAGCAATATTTAGTACTCTGAAGATTTGTTTCCTCTTCAGGAGAACAAAAATTGTTGTGCGTGTTTATCTATTTACAGAGCAGTTGAACATAAGCTGTTAATAGGATGACTAAGGAGAGTATGTGACAGTCCTTTGGAGTATATGATGTACCTCTGGAGGAGCTGGTAATGAGAGAATTTAACAGCTGCTTCTTTTTCTACAAGAGGAGGTACCTGTAATCCCACCACAGCAGTGGGAGCATGGTACGGTCAGACCTCTTTGGGTGTTTTGTTCTTATTATGTCTCTCTTTCTTCTCAGGAAAGAAAGGAATTAAATGAGATCTGTATCATAAAATAATGCTGGTGCTTGTTGGTTATTCCATGTTACAGGCTGTTCTTTGTGGCTTCCTAAACTGGACTGACTGGACAGTAGAAGCGGGGGGGTGATGGGAATAACTGATTTTCTGACTGAAAACGCTGCAGACAGGCTTGCTAATGCATGTACATAAATTAAAATGCTGCTTCTTAAGGGAGAACTTGTTTCTTCTGCACTGAAAAAAAGGTCAACCCCTTTGGGCAAAACTTCACAAAACCCTGCTGGTGTCCCCTGTTGATCCCCTTGTAGTCCCTTTCTCCATTTTTCTCACCCCACTGGGTCTCAGTGAAGGTTTGTGAATCCACTGCCACCTTTAACTGGTGCTGCTGTTTGCGAGGCTGGTGGGAAAGCTCTCCTGGGTGTCAGCTGGGGTACTTCCCCACATGCTGATGCCGTGACACTTCCATTTGGTGTTCCAGAGAACGTGATGGTTACGTTTGGTTTCCCAGCAGCAGCACCACCAAAAACTCAACCTGAAATTGGGATTTGCTGCGTATGTCATAGAATCATCAAATGGCTTAGGTTGGAAGGGATCCTGGAGATCATCTAATCCAACCTCCCCACCATGGGCAGGGATGCCTCTGAACTAGACCAGTTTGCTGAAGGTCTCATCCAACGTGACTGTGAACACCTCCAGGGATGGGATACTTTGGTCCTGCACAGAGCTCATGTTCAAGATACTGTAACTTGCTTTGGTTGGAACCAGCATTTTTCTTGTGAGAAGGGCAAGCCATTTTGAGACTGGTCAGTTTGGAATTATGCACCAGCACAAGCATTTTCTACTCACTCAGCACTCCTTAAAACAGCAGCACGAATCATTTGATGCTCTGCCTCTCTGGTGATTGAAACAAGGCAAGTCTCAGCCTTCTTCCACTTCACCTCTATAGGGTAGATTTTAATTGTACTAAAATAAGCCAGAATGTATTTTATTTCCCATCTCATGGTTAATTTCTGTATAGCAGACTCCCAAGTTTCAAGCTGTGTGCCCCCCAAATTGCAGTTAAATCCTCCTTATTAAGAAATTCAGATCTATATGTAAATAATCTATCCAGGTTTGGCATTTTCTTACATTGATCTTTTTTTTTCGTCCTATGACAGAGACTTGGGAACAGCATAGAGAAACCCATTGCTGACGCTGCAAAACTCTACTGGGTCTTTCTAAGAGCAGAGGGGTCAGGGATTCCTGGTGCCTTAATCACTGTGATGCTTTATACAATCCTGTTCTTCATTTCATCGACGGTGTTGTACCTGTACTTTTTAAGGTATGTCTCTTTACCTCATTATTCCCATAGGACCTTAGCTTCAAGCTCCTTCTCCCATAAGATAAAATATGGTGACCTCAAAGACACATCAATGTCACATATCCAGAGCTCAGAATCACAGACAATCAAGGAGGGGTTGGCTTTTTTTGACTTGATGTCACTGAAGCTTTAACCCATTGCACGACTTAATCCAAATAATTTTTCTAATAACACAGCCCATTTTCAGTACTCTGTTCATCCTGATAGTTCACCAACTCCCTTTGTAGCAGGCACTGTTAGCTGTACACTCAGTAGGGACTTAGGTAAGATATTGAATATAATCGAGTTGGGTTACCTAATATATTTAATGAAGAAGCCTGTTTTCATCAACTGGTACCAATAAGAATCCGTAGAGGAAGGCAAGTTGCAGGCAGGTGTAAGAGCAGAGAAGCTCAGCCCGTGCCCTCCACCTGACAGAATCATCCCTCGGTCTCTGTTCCATAAATTCCATTGCAGCAGGCAGAAAAAGATAAATGGCAATCTAAATTTCTGCAAAGTACTTCAAAGCTCCTGCATTCCTGGAAGCTGTACACAACTCCGATGTACTGGTAGTCTAGTTAATTAGTTTTTGAGATGTTAATGCCTTCTTAATCATTGACTTAATAGTTCTGAATAGCTTCATAAGTTTTAGCTGCTGTCGTTTATTACTCAGGAAAATTAATTTAAATTAAAACATTTGTAAGGCAGGTTTTTATGAGAATATTACCAACGTCTTCATTGTCTGGGGAACAGGTGCAAGATCATCAAAGGTTCCTTTCCTTCTGGATCAATTTTCCCATAATGTTTTCCAATAAAGGGGTGGGGGAAGAGTGTTACTAGGGGAAAAAAAAGTTGTCTTTGTACGACACATTTTAAAAATGATTCATAGCAAGATACAAAAGGAAAAGGAAAGTAACAAAGTCTGTTACAAAATCAGTGCATAAGGTCTTTGAGTTCCTTTGATAACAAAAGGAAACGTTTTGAACAGCGGAGTCTGTGCAGAGTAAAGTTATACTGTGAGCTTTTGAAATGAGATCAACTTTCTCTTCCTCAACGTGGATGTACAAGGACAGTCCAGAGTGAGAACGCTGGACCTGGCTAAGACTCGAGCAGCTCACTGTCAGTCCACTAATGAGAACATTAAAACCATTTAAAATGTTTTTAAGGAGAGCATCTTTGCAATTCATAGCATTGCTTCCTAAATATCGATGCAGCAATATTTGTTTTCAAGAGCAAATAGTGTTACAAGCAAGGCAGTAGTATTCCTTTGTGTGAATATTTCTCAGGACTTACATGTCAAAGATATTTAAATGTAATGTTGCTCAACTTAGAAAGCATATTTTTTTTTTTACACAGGCATCCACCACATCTTTCTCTTGTAAGATAATATTTATATTGAGGGATATCTTCTGTGTCCTAAGACACCATTGCATGGAGAAAGCTTTGGCCATTGGGTGGTGGAGTTGATGCCATCCCTTAGGATAACTCAGCAATTTGCCATTTAAAAGTCATCTCCAGCAGTGTATAAAAAAAAAAGGTTAAGAACGGTGAACCCACCAAATAAAGTAGGGGAAGGGGCTGTTTCTGCCACAGCTAGAAAGCTTCGTGGCAGCACTGGTGAAGAACCAGGAAGCCGATGAAATCCCAGGCAGGGGATAAACAGCAGTAGGCATCTATTTGTGTCTTTATAAACCAACATACCTCAATAAATCTGGCTCCTCTCTGGGCGTCTTGGGAGTCTGCAGTTCATCTAGCAGGGAGAGATATTCTAATTACTTTTTGGAAAAATGAAGTGGCACTGGTTGCAATTCCTTCGTTTTAATTCCACTAGACATTAGAAACAGTCAGGAATTTGTTGGTGAAATGTTTTCTGCACTGTGAGAAAATGCAGACCCATTTCAACTAGAAGCATCTGCTGGAAAGAGTCTAAATGTCCTGGTATTGAAATCATTTTTGGGGGAAAAGCTTCAAAAACCCTTCATTTTTCAATGTTAACAGCAAAATTTATATATACTTGTTACAGTTGTTTAAAAAAAACCCTACTATGAGAAAGGCTCAAGTGAAGACATAATAAATTGTTTAAACAACTCAAACCTTCAATTTTTGGTATGTGTAAGTTTTTGAGAAGTCCTTTTTTTTTTTTTTTGATCTGACTCTGGGTAGCAAATCATTTCAATATTTTCTGTTCTTTCAGTCAAATAAATGAACTTGTCAGGTATGCCGGGTCTCGTATCTCTAGAAAATATCATCTGAGTTTTGTTTTGCTCTTTATTGCATTAGCAATAGAAATTATTACAGTCATATTTATAAGAAGCCGTGTTAGGATACAAGAAGTGATGTTTTATGAGTTTTTGTGCCAAAGGAAAGAAACGAAAGCAGGTAACAGGAGCAGGCTGAGCACTTTTGGGCAAAAGGAACAAAGCTAGAAGACAGGCTTCGTGATTCTTAATTAATTCAAAGTTAATTATATTGTTTATAACCATGTGCTTAAAATCTTCATATAGAAAGTGTTTATGGCAGCAAATAGACAGTAATTTAACTGCATTAAATTTTACTTCATTTGAAATAAGAATGTTACATTAAGTGGGCTTAAATAAATGGCAAGGTCTTTTTCTTGTTTAGCAAGATAAGCAGCAAGTCATTTAAATTGCTGACCTGGAATTTCAAAGAACAACACCATAGAATATTATTATTTCAAGATGAGTGGAAGGCCAGAAAGCTCAGCAGCTTGATTGCTAGTTTTCCAACTGAGCACAAGGAAAATTTTTAAGTTATGGGTCAATGTTTTCAAAAATGCACTTATTGTATCAAAAGAATATCTAATGTAGATCCAGGGATTAAGAGACAAACTTTGCTCTGGAGACACTGTGGATTTGGAAAATTATTCCGTGGAGAGTATGTTATTTATCGTAAAAAAGAATTTTCTGTAGTGTGTTGCAAGATACTTCAGTATGCTACTCTGCCTTAGCACTGGTTTGAATTTCATGCTTTAGAGCTTTTTCTGTTATTTCTTGGTAGCCAGTGTGTTTATATTCCCAGGACTACCTACATCTCTATTAGGTTATCTTCCAGCTGCTCTCCTCTTATGATAAGTGAATCCCAAAATGATACCTTGGAAACTACAGCAAATTTAGGGCTGCAGCTTCAAAAAAGGAGTCTTTCAAAAAAAGAAAGGTTGGGGAAAAAAGTACAGAGGTCACCTTTGCAGCAAAGCAGGAGATATAAATCCTTCATCTGATGTTGAGCCATGCTGCCAGATTTCAGTATCAGAATAGCTTGTCCATCACAGAAACTCTTAGATATAGGGCTTGTCCCTAAGGTACATATTCCCCTTTGAAGAGAGGGCTAAAGCTTCTCCTGAGATCAAGTGGAAAAACTGTCTGTTGGTGCATCTCCTTATTTCTGTTCCACGCTAAAATTCTGTTGTGGGCAAAGTGGTGCCAAGCAGTTGATTGAGTGTGCTTCAGATGTGACCTTCATTCTGGTCCTGAGCTTCTCAGGCTACCCAGCCAGTCTCTGGGAAGGATGGAAAAGCTGAGACTGGCACCAAGCAATGTCTGAATTGTAATAAAGTATTATCTTGGAAGAGGGTACAAAAGGAAAGACCCTCAGTTCAATATCCAAGATTGAGATTCTAGATTTTCTCAACTTTATTTTCTGAACCCCTGGTTTTGGAATGAAAGTAGAATGAGAAAGAAATGAACTTGAAGAGGTTCCATTTGAATTAAACAGCAGTGTTTTGAAGTCTTAGAGTTCATCCAAGGCTAAAAATGTGACACTAGGCTTTTCCAAAAGCCTCACAATATTTCTTGGTTTCACCTACATTAAGAAATACCACACAGCAAGCCTTTCTTGTGGTGGAGGATTTTACTGCGTGGTGTTTATTCAATTCCCTACCACAGCACAGAAATGTCATAGAAAAACAAAGCCAACAAACAAAATGAACTTTGCTAACATCAAGAAAAAAGTTGGATTGTATAGACTTCAAGCTTGGGGTTGAAAAAAAAAAATAATGTTGAGTAGTTCCTTTCTATATGATGTGGTTTGCCCATTCTTGAACCCTGGCACAGAAGGACTTCCATTCATGCCTAACCGAGGTATTCCATCTAAGCACTGGAATTGGTTACCCAGCCCAATGCTAAGGACAGATGTTGGACACTTCTGAGAGAAAGGAAGATTGGGATCTTTTGGGGGAAGGCAGTATCTTGAAATGTTTAAAAGACATTGCTGCTTAAGTTTATGTGATTTGCTTCAGGTATTGTAAAGTCTCCAGGGGGCTGGGGAGGGTGGTATGTTGAAGAACTTGGGGGAAAGAAGCTGCTTACTCACAGGTAGAAAACACAGTCGTGATGGGAATAGCAAGATTTAGAAGTCTGCTAAAGGATAAGGCATCCTTTTCTTTTTATGCTTGAAATGTTCTATCAAAGACTAACCAAACATGTCATTGCCATCCTCAGGCTTCACAGCGAAGGGTGGCTGTTGGATGTATTTTGGCGCATTCGTGGTGAGGAAGGCACATTCTTTGTTCCACTGGACTTAGAGATTTCCAGTCAGGAGCTGAGCTACATTATGAAGAGGGCTGAGCAGTGGAGAGGAGTCAACGGGGAAAGACGGATGGTGAGTGGTGAGCAGTCTCCAAAAAGGAGTCTGTGACGTACTGGTTCAAATGAATGCTTTGTGTGTCTGGATGTTACCTAAAAGGACCTAAATGTACAAGAAAATATTATTCTTAGGGTGATTTTTTTGAATGGAGAAGCTAAGAAACATGTTCAGGAGGGTTTTGTGAGGTTGGACATGTGTTGCCTGAACATCCTGAGGGGTTACAATCTGCTTGGTATCCAAAGGCTTAGTGGTGTCGCTGATGTCAAAAAATTATCTATGCCATCTGGTGATTCCTGACTGGGTCGTAGAGACTTGCTACTTGTTTAAATGTCAGTACCATCCCAATTTCCCAGCCAGCTCAGCAAACTGGGAAGCTCCATGGTCAAGTGGAATTTGCTCCCTGCAAGGGCAGATCCTGCCCTGAGGAGGGAGCGTGTGTTTGGTGAGTCAGATGTGATAGCCATGCTCTTTTTCCTGGCCCTTTCCTTCCAGCATGACCCAGAGGAGAAGGCCGAGTTGGAAATGTGCAGGGGGAGGTGGGAGAGGTCTGAAGCTGGTCTGCTCTAGTTCAGTTATCAAAAATGATTCCTCTCTCTTTTCCATTAAGCTGCTGGCTTCTAATCCCATGTACAGACTTTAAACTGTGACGTGGGGGAGTTATGTCTGTGTTCACAAAGTGTCCAGTGTTGGGGACACCATCCATAAATTAAGTTTCTGGTCATAATTGCTTTCAGAGAGTTGAAAATAGCAGAAGTAACATGGTCAGTAGTCTGTGAGGGGCATTGTCTTCCTTCCATGAGGGTCGTTTTCTTCCTTGCTTTGCATCGGCATTAACAATTCCCATAGGACCATCTTACAGACCAGCTCTTGCACAACTGTTAAAGTGCTCATCAACTGGATGTATAAATCTACACCTCTCCTTACAATGCTTTGCTCAGTGACTCTCCTCCTTCAGTGTAAAAATGATCAGATTCCAGAGAGGAAGGAAATTAGTCCTCTTAAGTATGTACGAGTTGTTTGTTTTCTTTTCTTGCCTAACCCACTGGAACAAGCGATCGCAGATCAGGGTCTGCAGGGTTTCTCAGGTCGCTATGGCTACCTCTGAAAGATCAGCAGTTTGTATAAATATATAGCCTCAGTTGTCACTGCTATAAACATCTGCCACAGCTGTAATGATTTTCCGCTTCTTTCTGCGCGATGACAGTTTGGACCCTGAAAGGAAAAATAAAAAGGTGAATGTGCCAATTGAATGAAAAAAGCAGATACTCAGAAGGCTTAATTTTTGTGGGAAAGCGCAGAGCACCGCGATGCATTTCAACAGAGGGGAGGGAAAAGGTTTGAAGGAGTCCATGTGCTACCACAGCCACCTGTCCCAGACATTACCAATTATAGCACTTACTGGCTTTACCCCAGTAAGCAAAATAACCTTTTTTTTTTTAATTTAAAAGCTTTCTACAGTAAGTCAAAGCACAGCCACTGATGATTGGTTTCTCTTACCTGTGTTAGAAGTTAAGGTCGAACTATATAGAGTGGACCTTATAGAGTGGACCTCAATTTACATGCCAGAATTACCAATGGCACATGGAAAAAGTGCAGGTGACTGCAAACAACTGCCTTTCTGTTTGAAGTGCTGAATACATTCCTAATGATATTACCAGCATATCAGTTTTTATCCTGCAGTAAATAAAGGGCTGAAGGGGAACTAGAAAGAAAAAGAAAAAGGGGATGGGGAAAGGAGGATGGGATGGGGATAAAGATGAATGGAAAAGAATGGGAAAATGAATGAAGGGGAAAAAAATAAGAACCAGTGTTCTTCAGAAACCTGAAATCTTCCCCTTTTGCTCCGTTTGGTTGGTTGGTTTGGGTTTTTTTGTTTATATTGTTTTGATGGACAAGAAAACACTGGCCCAGGCTGCCCAGAGAGGTTGTGGAGTCTCTTTCTCTAGAGATCTTCAAAACCTGCCTGGATGTGATCCTGGGCCCCCTGCTCTGGGTGACCCTGCAGGAGCAGGGGTTTGGACCAGATGATCTTCAGAGATCCCTTCCAACCCCCACCATGCTGGGATTCTGTGAAAATCATCAAACCAAGTTTCATTAGCTCTTGTAATAAAATAAATATTTCTTGTAATAAAAACTTGCTCCATTTCAGAAATATCTTCTCCACATGGAGCATCTTCCTGCAAGACCAGTAACAATATTTTCAGGTCTTTTATGCTCCTAAGCATTGCAGATACTGAAGGACCTTTTTTTTTCCTGCCATGAATTTGCATAAGGTATTTATCTTGTCCCTCTCTTTTTGTATGTCTAATTGTACAAAGTAATCAGTATGGAAGACACATCACTAGGCCTTCCTGCGTGCATTATTAATGTGTTAATTTTTAAATAAGATACGGAATTAACTGTGAGCAATTTTTATAAAGGGAAGCATGAGACTGCCATATCTTAAATCACTTCATATAAAAAATATATTTTAAATGGAGGTCATTCAAGTAAATAGTCAGTCAAACCTTCTGGAAAAAATAGTTCTACGCTTTTGCAATATTTTCTTGCTATTAACCATGTGCTTCTCATTTTTATTCCCTGGATTAAAAATTGCCCCATAAATGGGTATTTTATAATATGCTTAATTTCCTTTTATTAAATTGATAAATGCAGCGGCAGAGGACACATTTACAGTGTGATGAGAATTTAAGGTTATTGCATTTTATAATTTTTATATTGTTCAGAGGAGCGATTTGTCATTTGTGGAATGACATCCCTGCCATCGTTTCAAGGTATTTTTACTTGTTCTTTTGATAGGAAAAAGGTCACTTTCGGTAGACCAGGAAGACATCACTCTATTAAACTAATTTGCCTACATGCAAATTTTGTCATTTTTACCTCATTAACTATTTATCATGGAGTAAAAAAATATATATATTCATGAAGGGGCAGCTAGCAGCCTGATGGAGCTGGAACTAATATTTTGCAACTCTAATGATTTTTTGCATCCTTAATTAGATAGCATAAGGTTGATATGATTAGGTCAGGATGTAGTGTTTTTCATTAAAATACAGTTTAGAAGCTGTATTCATAATCTGCCCTTGCAATTAAATAATGAGCCTATGAGTTTAATATTATTGACCCAATTATTATCCCGTGGAAAAGTGTACCTTTAATAAATTTGTGCCGTAGGACCTTCATTAGCAACACAAGGAATTCTCTTTCCAGGTACACAGATGACGTGGCCACAATCCCACTTTACATCGCCGTTTGGAAGACACTGTGGGGACAGAGCCACCAAAGCCCCCTTACCACACACTGAATGCACTTGATTGTTTTGGAGGAAGTCATTTAAAGCACTTTTAGTGAGGAAAGCTGCAGGGAAATAAAAATGCCAGCTACAGAGGCTGACAGACACCTGGGTAGAAACAAACTTCTGTAGAAAGAAACTTTGGTAGAAACAAAATTCTGTAGAGAGAAACTTTGGTAGAGACAAACTTATGTAGAGAGAAACTTCTTGGTAGAGACAAAAGTTTATAGAGAGAAACAAACACTGGTTGAAAGAAACATTGACAGAAACAAATGTTTGTAAAGAGAAACATTGGCAGAAGGAAAAAATTGCAGAAATGGTGTCCTGGGCACTGTCTGGCAGGAGGAAGCCTGGACCTTCAACCTCTATAAATACACAGGCAGAGCTGATTATTTATTGATCTTTTATTGGAGGTGAGCACATCTTAAATGGATGTAGTTCCAGAATGAGGAATATCAGGACTGGTGAGACAGGAATACAATAACTTGTCATTCACTGATCACCAATGAGGTCAGGACTCTGGATTTTAGCCAACCTTTGGGGGTTTTTTTGATAGATAAGATAAAAATGATGATGACGTGCCATCCTCAGCAAGTAAGCATCTTCCCAAAGTTAACTGACAGTTCAGAGCCAAGGTATCAGGTGGGTTTTTCTTTTGCCTAAACATAGAAGAGCTTGAAAAATAAAAACAAAGGACAAACCCCTCCCACCTGTTTCTCATAAAACAGGTTCTGACCAGGGATGGTTTTCTACATGAAGTCTGTTAGGTGTGCAGTGCCCAGTGCCTGCTTAGCTCGTGTTTAAAGCCTCTGCTCTTCACCAGATGAATTGCTATCGGCAGGGGTAGAAAGGAGAATATTGGCCCTCGGTGATTTTTACTGGATTTAGCCTTCAAGGTACCACCACTTCTTACAGTGGGACTCTTGACATCGTGATACCAAGTTGTGGAAGCAGCTGAAATGGCACCCTGAGTGTACCAAGCGTTGGCCTAAAGGGCTTTGCACAGAGAGAGGGTCTCTGAAAAAACCCCGCAAGCTCGATAGGTAAAAAGATAATGTGAATCTTACACTTGAAATAAAGCCTGATGCACTGCAAAGTTATTTTAATGAGACTAGGGCTAATTTTCTAATTCTAAAATGATATTATAGCAAACCATAAAAAATTACCCGGCAGTAGTTTTTTGAAAGGAAAATATATTTGTAATTATCTTGAACACACAAGATTACTTCAGGGCCTATTATCGACACAATTTTTGGTACCACTTTACACTAATTTGCATTTATTACTCTCAGGCCAACTATTAATATGTTAATAAATAAGTCATTAATACTTGTTATTTAATTGCTATCTATTTATTCTTGTTCAATAATGCATTAATTACCTGTGAATAGTTGAGGGCAAAATCCTGCCCTTGGTTGTGGAGAGAGCAGCAGCAAGAGAGGAATCTGATCTTGGACATGTGGATGTTACTAGAGGTGGCAGGGAGCGAGAGAGTCATTTAGCACAAGGAGGTTAACTTTTCATCTTGTCTTAGAGGAAGCTTCATGAGCTTCCAGGTAGCCTGTGCTGCAGCAAATCTGCCTGGCCAAGGTGGAGGCTGCTGAAGCCACCTGAGATCACTGTAATTTGTCCCTTCTTGTGGTCCTGGGGTTCCTCCAGTGCTGGAGTTTGGACCCTCCTTGCAAAGAGAGGTGGATGATGGATAGGGAGACGCTAAGGGCAAAGATTGAAGTCCTCTGCAAAAGGGAAGTAGACCAGTCACTTTCTTGCAGTTGAATACTGGAGACAGAAAGAGAAGCATCTCCTACCCTGCCCCGATCCAAAATCCCAGACTCAAGCTTTTAGCTTTTCTTTATGTAATGAAGTGGATCAGGAAAGGCTAAAGAAAATACTGACAGCATCATTGGTGTATTTTCTGTTTAAAGGTTAAACACAACTCTGAGTACAATTTCTTGCCTCTTTTTGGAGAAAGTTGACATCTAGAAATGGGTAATGAGACCAGGCCAAATTTTGAACAAGAATATGAGCCTGTCTATCTCTGTGGATCTAATAGATCTGATCATCTGAAATTCAATCTCTCTGAAGCTGCAGGGTGAATTTTTCCCATGAACACAAACTGAAATTTTGCTGCTGCCTTTCAGGCAGCTCAATTTTCAAAAGATAGGCAAAAAGTTGCAGCAGTGTTCTGGCTTAAACAAATAAAATAAAAAATGAGGAAATGAGCTGGCAGGGGTAATAGTGTGGTACAGAACTGTGGAGTCCTGCAGGAAAGGTCAGCAAAGAACAAGGTGGTCATAGGAAAAAAGAATGGAAAGTGGTTGAGGAGTTTGTGCAGAAAACGCAACCGTGCCAAGGAAAATGGAAATAAATTGAAAGAAATGCCAAGAGAAGTCAATGGGGGAAATATAGCTGTACAATCATGTCACTTTTGGTTCCCCTGAATGAATTCTTCTCTTTTGAGATCACTGATTTAGATATCACTGGTCTGCAAACAGAGAAATGAAAACACACTGAGAATGCAGGAGAGTAGAAAGTGTAAATTTCCTTTTATTTGTCCATGCTTCTGTTTGCAAGCTCCTGAGTTACATATGTAAGCACTGCCACACCTCCTCTGTATCTTGTATCTTTAAAAAATAGCAGCTGGCTGAGATCACTCAAACTGCAGGAGGAGATAAGGTCGTACAGTTTTGATTCAAGTTTTCTTTCCCCTAAACTAATTTCAGTGATCTTTTAGAAACCTAGCATTTACTTGATAGCAAACTATCAGGTTCCTTCTTCCTAACCTTAACCCGTGTTGTAAAAAAGTTTTGAAGCTGCTCCCTGGACCTCTCAGTGCGGTGTCTCCGGCAATTTAGATTCTACCAAGCATCACAAAATAGACTGGAAAACTGTAGCAAAACTGACTTTGAGCATAGCCAGGAAAATTATCCATAGTATAGAATTTATTTCCTTAAGTGCCAGTATGAATAAATCACGATGTTGATCCCAGGTAATGTGCAATTGTTGTGACCAGTACAAATAAATCACCCTGCTAGTCCAGGACAGATCAGCTCAGCATCTTGAGATGACAAGACTGAGCACTAAGGAATAATCACCTCCTCACTCCAGAAACTGTAGGAGGGAGACATTGACCCTTTTGCAGGCAACAGCAAAACTTGCCCTGACTTTGTTAGGACCAGAATTTCCATCTGTCTGGGTAAGCAAAGGAGAAGGGAGGAAATAGGGCTGTATCTCACTGAACTTCTATGTGATCTTTGTATATAAGGTCAGATTCTCAGCTGGGATAAATTATTGAAGGCAGAGCCTGTATTTTTTTGAAGATTAAATAGAGATTGAAAGTCATGAGATGAGCAGAGGGAAGGCTCAGCCCAGTAATGGGATGTTAGAGAAAATAGAGCAAAATATAAGGTCAGAAAAGAGTGTAGCATTCCATCACATCTTGGATTTTAAAATGAAATGAGGAGGCCTTGAACTGTGTAGGATCAAATTGGCCAGATGGTTCTGAAATACTTCACTTGCTGTTCTTTTAGAGTATTCAGTCCACAGGGAGAGGTGGGTGAAAAGAAGAAGGGGGGAAAATGTGGATGGTCGGAAGCATCTGGAATAGCCAGCTATGCTGACCAACATCAGGCGTGACATTAATTAATGACGTTGATTAGTAATCCATCACAAAGCGTTTATGTGTGAGCTGTGGCAAACAAGGTAATGCAGCCGAGGTAAAGGAAAAGCTGCTTTTGCCTGGGTGGAGAAGTCTGGTGTGGATCTGCTTAAATGAGCACAAAAAGAAGCCTTGTAATAAATAAAACACTGGTAGAATGGGTACAATCAACAGGTAAACTAATGAAAACAGCATTCGAGATTGAGCAGTAGAGTAACACTGCACAGGACTTTCTTGATTTTGTGTTGTGTCTCCCATCTTAAAGAAGGAAAAAGAAAACCAAAAGATGAAAAATGGCTAAAGAACCCAAACAGCTAATGCACGCTTCTCTGACTCTGAAAGTTGCATGACAGTAAGTAAATAGATTTAACAGATGATAAAAAGATAGGCAAGCTATGCAGAGACAGATATTACGTGTTTTCGTTTTGGTTGCTTTGTGACACCTCCTATGATAAGGCTCTAAATTGGAATCAAAATGATGTAGTCAAACTCCCTGGAACTTTCTTAGGGAGGTTGTAAACTCAGTCTTGTTTTTAGAAAACATGTATTTTGTTTCCCTTTTCAGTGAGAACTGATTTATTCAAGTCTCCTTTGCTAACCCCATTATATGCCCAATACAGTATTGCCAGAGTGAGTGGTAACAAATCATTTTAATCCTACAATCAATACATGAATTATATAAAGACCTAAGTGCAGATGAACCAAATTAATTGTGTGCTGACATCCTTCTGATTACTATACTGGCAGAAAGGTGTTAATTTCTGTAATACTTCAACAGATATCCAAACTGTTTTGTCAGAGAGGTTGGACAGTGATGGAGGAGGACTACACTTAACTGTAATTTTTGTAGTAATTCATGGGAAGCTTCATTGACATGTGCTAATGGCACTTGACTGCCCTCAAGATGTTTTCACAACAGAACTCTGCAAGTGCCACATCAAGGTTTGCTCAGTCAAATAGTTGGGTTTTCCCCTCCCCCCCACTCCTTGCATCCAGATAATTTGTGACCACCGGCAGACTTTGGAAAATCCAAGGTGGTTTGCAACGCTCCATTGGGGTGAATCTGTCATCAGCTGGCTGGTACAGACCAGTGCACTAATGACGAGCAAGCTCTTTGGTTTTTTGGTCATTTCTGTGCAAGCAATCCATTTCATTCCCCCTCAGTGGCAGGGATGTTATACATCTCATCCCATATAATCTGATTTACATTATAATTTGATTCATACACAGCCTTTCCACAGAGATTAATTAGCATCAGGTTTGAAGTTAGCAAGTAGAAAATATGATAATTAGTTTTCTTGGAATGTGAACATTTCAACACTTCGGGTTCTCTCCATCTTTGTCTTCAATGAAGCTGCAGTAAACAAGCACCATTTCTCTTCTAAATCAGACTCTTGTGAGGTTTCAAATACAGACATTTTCATCAAGCTGGATAATTTCCATAGAAGATTTACTAGCTCATGAAATATTGCAGGAGTAATTCATATAGTGACTCCCTCCTCCCCTTGGTAGGTTGAAGTATGATGTGAACGGTTCTGAAAACCCCCAGGACAGCCACTCATTTAACAAGGATGATTCCTATTCTTTGTAACAAAAATCAGCTGACTCTTCATTTTTGTCCGAGACAGAATTGGCCGATGGGGTCTCTCCCGGGGTTGTCGGGTAGCGCTGCAACCAAAGTTACATTAACACCTCTGACTCCCTGCACTCCCTTCTTCTGTTGGAGTGTGTAATGCAGGTAACTCGGTCCATACAACGTCTCTGAGTCCAATAACTTAGCAGAATGGTGAAAAGAATTAGCAATTTATCTGCCTAATGAGAACGTTCCAAGTTACAATAGCGAGTAAAAATGTTACCTGAAATATCAGCCCCGATGATTTAAAGACAGAACGTAATTGTGAACAGATGGGGCTTAAGAAACAACTCACATTATGGAAAAGTTATTGTGATGTTGTCCATTATGGGTAGGTGTAGCTGTTTAAAAGCTAATATTTGCTTAATTATTTGTGGTGAATCCTCCTTGGCACTGAATAGATTTTTTTTTTTTTTCCAAAGACATGATTTTTAAAAATCTAAACTTTCTTTCATCTCATCTTCTCACATCTTTGGCATCAGTCATGCTCTGAGCTTGGGCAGCGTTCTGTCGATGCCCATCGACCTAGTCAGGTAAGGGGTAATAGAAATGCTTCTACCAATGCAACATCTCCATCACCGTGAGGTTGTGAGCTTGCATGTGGAAGTGCATGAATCTCACTTGCCACTTATGTAGGTAATCACAAGCACATTTCTTGCAGATCAGGCTCTTAATTTCTTCCTTTGGAGGAAAGGGCTTTACTACCAGTGTGTGATTGTCACACAAAAGGCTGCTAGCTGTGAATTATTTTAGATCTAAGTGCATTAGAGAATCCTTAAGCAATGTTGTTAAGCAGGAGCCTCAAGTAGTTTGCTTTCCAGTAATGACCATTAAATATTCTGGCATCACACGATATTTTTTTTCTATTAAGTGTAAAATTCCCAACAGTGACAGCAAAAAGGACTTGAAGACACCTGAACACGGCAGAGCAAAATCTCCCTGCCCTCTGAATGGTGATGGAGATTACAGCAAGCACTGGACAAGGTCTGGTTGTATGTAAAACCAGCTCTAGGAAGGCTCAGTGGGAAGGCTGTGGTCTGGCCACTCTGTGCAGAGTTTAGCAAAGATGCACACTTGTCCTTAAGCCAAACAGGTCCAGACTCTTTTTTGTCTTAACCTGGGCTCAGAAGGCAAAGTTAACTTTGTGCCTGAACCTCCAAGTGAGCTCTCTGGCTGAACTAAAGCCAACCATGGGCAAAATATACATGGTTCATAAGACTCAGCAGGGACACTCATCCTTCCTGGTGTAGCTATGCCAAAGACCCTGGCCTCAGAGTGGGCTACAAACCCCAGCTCTGGCACGAGATTTAAAGTAGTTACCTTTGGAAGTTGTATAGAAGTTGGGGCTGAGTTAAATTCCCTCTGCTGATGCCTGACAGCTCTGTCCAGAGCTTATTTGTTGGAGCTTTCTGAAGGAGGTCACTCTTTTCACCCTGTCATGTTTGTCAGGACAGAGATGCTCACTTGCTGTGCTTCCCATCTACATTGTTTATTCTATCTCGGTGATAATCAGGATGTATAAAACAACAGGAATTTCCTGGGTCTGTCTGAAACCTGGCACGAGTGTCTCTGAGGCTGGCCAGTGAGGCTTTGTTGTTGCACAGAGCCTTGTTTTCTCCTGATGGACAAAGGGGGAGAGGAAGCCATGCCCCAGGGAGGTGAGCTTGTAAGGAATTCCTGCCAACAACAAAAAGGAGAAGGAGGCAAATTGACTGTTTTATTAGGAACATGATCTGTAGTGTTTTTCATCTGGAGAGGGGATTGTTGCATGCTGATGAATATGGGTATCGTATCACAAGAGTGCTAAAATGCCCCTGAGCAACTATGTTCCTTCAGCTCTCCTTCAGCAGCTCCTGCTATCCCAGCCACTGACCTGTGAAATGTGGTCGTCCCCTCTGGATTTTTTTTCCACTGTTTTGAAAGCTGGTCTTTTCATCCTGCAAAATATTACCCTAAACAGTTAAATGGGAGTTGCGTTTGCAAGGATTCATGGATTAATATTAATGGGCCCTCTGACGGGTCGGGTGGTCGGAGAGGGATGATTGTGTCATGCAGGTGACCTGTAAGTGCAGCAGGTTTTATGGATTTATTGTTTCAAAACTCAGTGGGTTTTTGACCAAAACAGGATGGACTTTTAAAAATCAGCTATTCTGAAATAAAATGGATTCGAGCTGCAACAGGGGAGGTTTAAACTGGACATTAGGGAAAAGTTTTTCACAGCAAGAGTAGCCAGACACTGGAACAGGCTGCCCAGGGAGGGGGTTGAGTCCCCATCCCTGGATGTGTGTAAGGGTCGTTTAGATGTGGGTTTGAGGAACATGGTTTAGGGGTGAACTTTGTAGAGTGGGGTTAATGGTTGGACTCAATGATCCCAAGGGGCTTTTCCAACCTGAATGATTCTGTGAAAATCCTGCCATTTTGGAGAGGGTGTAGAGGAACAGTCAAGAGAAAAGGTGGGCAGCTGCTAACTTAGGCATGCTCTGATGAAAACAGAGCCAAACTTTGAGCCTCATGACACCTTGATCCTAGTGGACACTGTCCAGATTATCTACTTTCCACATGAATCCTAGGGCCTCCTTTCCTGCTGGCTTTGAGCTGCCTTTGGACTTATTTACACATCAAGCTCCCTGAGAATGGTCCTAAATGTGCATCATTTATTCCATGACAATCGCATCAGTATGTTGATGTAAAACTTTCAGAGCCACCATCAGGCACTAGGAACCAATTCCTATGTTCCCAAAATGAGAGAGGAAGAGGGAAAGGGCAAATCCAGGCAGCACTTTGGCGTGCTTGGCTAACTCCAAGCCCTCCTCTCCAGGTTGCAGCCCTGGGAGCAGCCCATCTGGTTTTGCAGGGCATTTGTCTGTCCAGAGTAACCACGGAGGGTTATTTAAAAATAGGAAAATCGAACCTGGTCATTTAAAATGTCTCCGAAAGGTTTTTTGTGCCTGTCAGACAAACGGCCATCGAAACTGGCACCTTGGCACCATGAGTAATTCCTTGATGAATCAGTCTTTTTGCATAGAAAATTACCCCATCAGAAGCACTCTGAGTAGCAGTAGCCTGCAGGCTGGAAGCTTAAGCTCAGTCACGGTGTAAAAACCTCCCCAGCCTTGTTTTCTTTTGCAGCTGAGATTGCCCGTTCAGGACTCGTAGTTTAGGCTTCTCTCAGATAACCCCCCTTTTGTATTAGTGGGTCTTGTCTAAGAGAACAACCTCGCCAACTGGATCCATACTTCAAGAGTTCACAAAGAAGGATGCTGATTTTAGCTTTCTTGAACACATTTGGGCTTTGCATTTCCATTTAGCAAGCGGGAAATAACGTAGTAAAGGTAGAAAGCTGGTCTTTCTATCTTTTTCTAAGTCAATAGAGGTGAAAAAAAGAAAGTACTCAGTGTCTTGTTAAGCTTTTTTAGGATTACTCTGCCCTTTCCCTTGATTAGTGCCTCTTTGCTGAAGTCTGATGGGCTTCAAATAAACTGAAGGCTTGTGAAGCTGGGAGCCTAAGCCCTCCTGCCGCTCAGGAAAGGTTTATAGACTAGTTCCTTTCATTATTGCTTTATAAATGGCATTGTTCGAAGCAGGGTGTACTGCAGCTTGAGTAACACCTCAGAGGGTGTTAGTTAATTTGCTGCTTGAGAGCTACTGTCTTTTCAAGTGGCTTTTGAGGGGTTCAGGTAATTGTTAGTATTTGAGACAGGTATGAACTCTTTTCTTGACAAATGTTATCCCACCTCATGCTCAAGTTCACCGCCTGTATTCAGAGCTACAGACAGGCAGGGAGTGCCTTTGGCTCTGTAGGTAGGTGTGATGCTAACACAAGCTATGGAGAGCTCTGCACAATTCATCAGGTCCATCCACAGGATGAGACAGGATCACCCCCAGCAGCACAACTTTGTGGCTCACTCTTCCCTTCAAACAACAGTGCCAGGATTGGAGTGAGAGATTCCCTTACAGCATGGTATAGCCTCAAGACCTTCCTCTATGGAGTGATAGGTGCTGCTGCTTGGTATTGGCAGTGTCCCCTGTTTCAGGGTATCTGAGTCTGTGGTGTCTGTTACAACCAATTGCTTGTTCCAGTGACAAAGATTTTCTGAAATGAGAAAAGGTCCAGGGTGCCTGATTTTAAGTGTTGTCTTAAGAAAACAAAGTGTCCTCCCTTTCATGCTTGTTTTCTTCCAAACCAAATGTGATACAGGTACCTGCAGGATCTGTGTCTCTTCTCTTGGTACCATGGCTTCCTTGTGCTTGCTCAGCCATTTCTGCCATCTCTTTCCCCCCAGCTATGGGACCAGGGTGGCCTTTTTGCTCTGTACCTGAGCAAGTGTGTCTTGATCTCCATGGTGGTGCCAGCTCAGTATGGGTGTGCAGAGGAGGCTGATTTTAGGATTTGAGAAGCATTCTCCAAAGAAAATAGACATGTGATCAAGTAACTGAAGGTGGGTGAGCACCCTCTGTGGCACGAGTCTATGGCAGTGCTCCTCAGAAAACCGCTGCGAGTATTCCTGATGGCTTTAAACTGGCCAGATGTCCTATGAGTAAGCGAGAGGGTGCTTCAACCTGTCTAAGGAGAGCAGAAGCCTATTGCAAAGCTCCTAGCAGGTTGGAATGACCCATCCTGGAGGTCCTTAGCTGTGCTGGGTGAGAGGCCAAGGTGGCTGGGGAGCCCCGTGACGTGGAGGCTCTTGCAAAGCAGCTCGAGGCACACGGTTGGATGTTGCACAGAGTGACTCAAAGAAAAGGAGGCCCAGCACTAACAAAGTATTCAAAATATTTTCCTGTTCAGTTTTTACAAGTAAAAGTATAAACACATGTGCGTGAGTGAGATTGTGACCGGTTTGGAGTCTTCACCCTCTTGCCACATTTACACTCGGCAATGCCTGCGTGTGGACCAGGGTTCTTGGCACTGGTGTGTACATCCAGCCTGAGGAGCTATAGTGGGCATTCAGATATTACAGGAGCTGTTTTCCCATTGATTGCAGTGTCTCATTGGTGCTAATTTATTTGTATGTGCTGTTAAATCCTTGAAACCAACCCTTCGGGTAGCTTCCAAATGCACGTTTTGTGCTGAAAACTAAAGGCAAATGGAATGGGCTGTTGGGGGCACTGGGAGGGAGGGGGGAAACCAGCAACAATGGCAAACAACAAACAAAAAGCCTCAAACCCAAATGACAATAACGGCATCTTTGTGTAAATATAACATTCTTCTGCAGTGTTTACAGTCCTAACGCTGGGGCACTGCAGAGGGTAAGCGATCGGAAACGAGGGAAAACTTCATGATTATTTACTACAAATGCCTGGTGGTTTTTACTTCATTGTCCAAGCTGAATGCAAAACACCATGAAAAGAATTAAGTCGAGTTTACTAGGGATTGAAAAATAAAATAAAATAAAATCAATCCCTTTGCTTTTGCACTGGTGATGGTGCAAATAATTGTGTCTTGGTTAAATGTCTGGGGTCTGAGTCTCATTCACGGTGTTCTGGCCTCTTGATAAAGCTGTAGCATGGGTGTAAGGATGTGCCAGAGCTGTGTGCAAACACCCTGAGTGTACAAAGAGAAAGGAATTCATGATTTTTGAACGTGACAGTGCCCTTTAAGCTAACCGTGGAGGAACTCTTGTTTGTTCTGCCCTATATTGTTTCATCCCTGGCCACTAAGGGTTACTATTGTCATTTGTTGAATGTGTAATAGGATTTAGAGATGGATTAAGCTAAATGTTTTGGCTTTAAAAGTTTGCTTTGTTTTATTTTTCTTTATTTTCGTGGAACAAGCCTCTTTTCTGCCTGCACAAAGAAGGTTGCACAGTTTAAACAAAACCTAATGGTAATTCTTGAATGAGGCAAAGATGCTGCAGTTCAAATACATTCATTCTGTTTTTGTGGTGATGTGGCATCATCATGACTAGAGTTTGTTGTTTCTTTTTCTGGTTGATGTGTAGCCAGCCAAAGATTCTGACTTAAAAGCTTAGGATTCAGACTCCCAGCCCAGGCTTCTTTTTTTTTTTTGACAATCATTATCACTGCAATTGGGCAAGGAGACGTTTTATGGAACAAAGAAAGCAACAAAAATAAACGGAGAGCTCACAGGATCTTTTTCATGTTTTCAACCCCATGACATTTTGGTTTTTGTATCTATATTAAGCATGTGGGGTTGAAAGTTACCATAGGTCATAGGCTTTTGCTTATTTCCTGGAGGATTCTAGTACCGTATTTCCTTATTTTTTTCATAAGGGAGTAAAAGTTGTTTCAGACAGTGCACAAAACCATTTTCATAAACCCCACAGATTCAGAGTAATAACAACTCGGCCAACTCGGATATGTCCTAAATGGATTACTAAAGCATGTTTACCATCACATTAATCCTGTTCTAACGCAGTTCTTTCAACTGGAAGTTTCCTTCTCCAGTCTGGGGTGAATTGTCCTCGCTTTAAAACTTCACTGTGGCTGGGGGAGAGAGAGAGGGGACACTTCTTGTTTCCAGAGATCACGTGCGTGCACATAATTTGCTTGTGCCAGGAAGCTGAACCCTCTGCTCCAAGAGTTCCTGCTGCCTTCCCATCTCCCACAGCACCTTTTCTGATCCTCTCAGTGCGAGGTCATCAGGAGAAATTTTGGTGGCCTGACTGGCACAGTGCTGTGACCCATCCCTGTCACATGCCTTGTCAGATCGGACGCAGTTCCCGTATCTGCACTATTACCTCTGAAAGGCATTTCCATCTCGCACGCAACCCGGGGAGTTGTTGCCTTTCGCCTGAAACAATCATAGAAAATACAAACCAGAACCATATCGCTGCACTGTGTTATTCAAATGAGAGGTCACATTACCCCCACTGATGTAAGCAGGGTTGCCAAGGTCTAAATGAAGACACAATTTGGCCAAAGGTCTGTTTCTAATGTGAGGTTTGAGGGCTGGTAGGTCTTGCATCTAATGTCAAACAGCTGCACGACGGTACCAGCCCCCTTGGAAAATACACAGGCATTGCTAAAAAACCCCTTCCCAAACAAAAAACATAAAACCCAACAACCCCAAATCTTAATATATTATTTAAACCTTGCCAGCATAAAACTGAAAAGTATTGTTTATTGTTGCCTGCTATTTCAGTCTGAGCTCCCCGTATGAGATTATTTAGGTGCATTAAAGCATGCTAAGATATTTCAGTATAACGGTCGTGCTGCTTCGCCCCCCACTCCCGCCCCCCTACGCCTCCCCTTACTCCAGCTCCTCAAGGGCCTTTACAGAAGTGCAAGCTCAATTCTTGTATCTTTTGCACCCCCGTAGATCTGCCAGTTCCTCCTCATTTGCATTTGCTAAAGGAAAGCACGCTGAAGATGTGAATTTTGGTTAGCACGAGCAAGAAGATAGCTCATTCATTAGACCTTGGTTTCATTCTGCAGAGCAGCTTTGGGTGTCCTAAGATTACATGAGAAGACACTGTTATAACTGTAATCACTCAGGAACTCAAGTACAAACATACTTAGTAAATATTAATACATTGCTCAGAAATTGTTAATGGCCAGCAAAGTTGTTGGGTTTTTTTTGTTTTGTTTTGTTCTGAATTACTGCCAAGTTTCTAAACTGCCTGTGTCATCCTATCACGTACTATACATTAAGTGTTGGTCAGATCTGCCCTATGGGTATTTTAAATTGCAAACATAACTTTTTGAAAACTCTATTGTAATGGTTTTTATTTGGCTTGGTTTCTAAATGAACGTAGTTTGTTCGTACCAGTTCAATTGCTTTTTCCTTATTCTTTACCACTTCTAAATCCTTTATCTGAACAAGAAACAAAGATCATGTAATTTGTTAGGTAGCTGAGCATCTAATGCTGTCTCAACCCTCTAAAATCTGTAGCAAATTTATGGTATGCCCTTTTATCTTTTTTCACATGTAACCAGTATAGAAGTGGAACTTAATACAGCTTGCAAATTAGCCATGAGAGAAACATGACCTTTTTTTTTTCCCCATCAGGTATTGGCAGTAATAAGATTAAAACATTTAAGGTAATAATCTGAAAACATTTGAGTTTGTGTATCTTCTGCTGTAGTGCTGGAGTTTTGGAGTTCAGCTGATACCCTTCTGTTCTGTATAATGTAGCTCGTAGTTCGGAAGTAATCCCTTGTGCAGCATCTCCGAGGTTTCAGCCCATCACAGGTCCTCCCTCCTGCCGCTCTCTAAACTCCCAAATCACCAAGAGGAAATAGGTGGACATGAGGCAGTGTGGTGCACCAGAACCTGATCAGGTTGCCTGTCCCTAGGACACGAGCTAGTCAGGGACTTCAGAGAACATTTTCTTACATCACCTGAGTACTAAATGCAGGAGACCTTGATGTGCAGACGCTACCTCTGCTTTGGCTGCCTCTGGAGGACCAATCCCAGCCCTGCAGGAGCAGCTACCAGCCTGGCTGGCTGGGGCACTGCTTGCAGGAGAAGCAGAGAAGCAAAACTCATCTCCCAGACGCCTGCCTGCTTTGCTTATGCCTGGTCCTTCAAGAAGGCAGATAGTCAGGGGCAGACAGAGCAGTGCTTTTGATGGGTGCTTGCTTACTAACATAGCCTGATCTTTACTTTTAAATGTTAACTAGAAAGGCAAGGTACAGTCAGCTGGGAACTGATCAAATAAGAGGAGAGGCCAAGCAAGACTGATGATCCTCTTGTAGTGATGGGATAAGGATCCTTAATATGGATGAAAAATTATTCATAAATATCACTTCTTCAGTTTAACACCCGGCAAGGATCCCTAGATACGTTTTCCTCAATAATTTTTCTCAAAATATAGCTTAACGTGAGAAAAAAATGGAGTATCCAATTGACATCAATTCTTTTGGTAGTATTTCCATAAAACCAAGCTATCAAAATGTGCTTGAAATTGGACATGGGATGAGTGTTTTCAGCTGAACCAGTTTTAGGCACTCAATGTACAGAAACCAACTCTTTTCTTGGTGCTTTCAGCCCTTGAAAAGTGTCAAGTAGGCAGTGACTCTGCTGACTTCAGAGGATGTTCCACCATTCCTTTTCCTGCCACTTTTCTTCTTGAATATTTGGTTGATGTTTTTGTATGCTTAGCATTCAGTTGATGGATATGTTGCTCTCTGAAGTTGGGGAACTCTTCTGGCTGCAGGTTATTTAACATAACCTAAAATGCACGGACGTGATTCATTCCCCTGCTGCTGTCACTGACTTTAATTTTAGTTGATCAAAGAAGCTGCACCAACGTAAAAGTAGCAAAGTTGCAGTGAATCAAACACACATGCAAAGCAGAAAGCATAATAGTTTTTAATGAGATATGAAATTACTTTGGTGCATTATCTAAGCTACTACAGAGTGTACATTTTTCATTGAAATTAAAGATGTATCCAACGTGATGCAAATCCCACCACAAGAGCCATAACAAATGCTAAACAGACATTAGATCTTCATTTTTAAAGCTCTGTTGTAGATTTTGCTAATAATTTTCTCAAAGTTTGCCCTTTTGAAAGGAAACATCTCAGTTACAGGTGCTGGTTTTTGTATTCTGCCATGCAGCATAAGCTGAATGGACGTGTGTTTACTCGGGCCAAAAGAATTTTCAGCGTTCGCTTTTTTTACATCTTCGCCGTGTAACAGAAGTCCAGCATCAAATAGGGACATCTCTCATTAGTTCTGCGGGTGGAGAAGAAACCTGTGATCTATTAAGCTATCAAAATGGAAGGAAAATCCTTAGTGAGTAAACAGTCATCTTCCTTTCCAGTATCCGCTGTGTGATGTAATGAGGATGGTAGGCTGACATGCTGCTTACATTCCTTATGTGACTTGTGGAAGGGGTCACCATCCAAGCTGAGTGAAAACCAGACACTGGTATAAAACTTTGCTTGAAATTTAGACTTCCAGTTTTGTTTGTTTTGCCAACTCAACATCCTACAGCAGCGTGTCTTTGCTATTGTAGTTTTCGATGCAGACTGAGCTGCCTTTTAATAGATTAATTAAGACTAAGCAAAGTAATTCATTTGGGTTTCTTTCCCACGCTTTACTATTCATAGCTGGTGATGTGCTTCTTATGGTAATACATGAGTGAAATACAAGGTGCTTTCACATAAGGAAGAGGTTCTGCCTCCCCAGTTTGCTGTGGACTGAGGGCTCAAGTTGACAGCCCTCTTGAGACCACATCTGGAGTATTGTGTCCAGTTCCTGTGGTACCCTGGCAGTGCTGGGTTAACAGTTGGACTTGATGATCTTAAAAGTCTCTTCCAATCAGAATGATTTTGTGATTCTGTGTCAGGTCAGAGGTTCAACCACATGCTATGGGAGAGAAGGCAGTAGACAATCCTGCTCTGTAGATGGGAGAAGTGGCATTGTCCTCCTGCCAGAAAACATGGTCACTGAGTGAGTAGCAATGGGAGGAAAATGGGGCAGTGACTGTTTCTGAAGCTTATTAAGATGCTATGTTCAGGCAACATACATTTTATTATAACTGGATCTTACCATGAGTTATATTTCCTAATTAACCACAGGGATGTACGAGCTTTGCAAACCGAAAGACTGAGCAATAGGAAAATGTCCCAGGTCTGGTTTTAATCAGATTTATGTTGTTGTGAATTGCTTGCTCTTGCAAAAAGTTCCAGGGGTAGCTAGTCTTAGCAATTGCCCAGGGGCCATGAAGATACTCCCAGTTACATCCTTGTAACATCTCTGGAGCTGTACCTGTGTTTCTTAGGAAAGAATTGTTTCTACATAATTAGAACATGCTTCTGAGTGGACATGAGAATGGTGGATGAGCTCATTACTTCTATGCTCCTTAGATCTATTCGAAGGTATTTCAAGCCCACCAGAGACTGTCTGTCCAGTCCACATAGACCCTGGTGGGTCATGAATCTGGAAACTGAACTTTTGCACGCAGATGAGGATGGATTTGTAATAATGAAAACCTTCAGCTCTTGAAAAAGGTTTTTTGAAATATTCCCTAATGGAAAATACTTCCCTTTTTTTTTTTTTTTTTTGGTATGGATTGGGCCAGATAAACGCACCAGTGAAGAGCTAGGGAGCTGTCAGCATATGCTCCGTGTTACAAACGTGGCAAGAATAGCTGTGTACACACGTACAGGGAGAAGCTGTGTGCTGGTACAGATGGAAATATCAAGGAGAGAAGAAGAAGAAATTGGAACATGGCTACCCAATTTACTCTGGGTCAGACCAGGGTTATGTGTCAATGGACCTCACAGTCCAATGTGGGACAAAAAAGGGCAGCATTTAGCAGAGGTAATGCATGAGAGGGTGTGCTTGGAGTACATATGTTAGCATCTTTCTCTTTCATGGCAGATCTGTGTAAATAAACCTGTTACACACAGGAGATACGTAATGTTCTTCTGGCTTGTGGCTATTCTACAAGCAAGGATATGCCACTCGTTTGTCAAAATTAGGGAGTGGCTGATTTAATTACAGTAATCAAAAAATCTTAGAACTTTGCTGGAATTTTTTCACTTTTAGAAAATCTGCTGCTGTCTGTATGAGTAGATTTATTTATTTGTATTAGTATACTTATTTATTAGTATAATAATTAAGCAAGATTTTCCTATATTAACAATAAGATAGGTTCATGTTTGTGTAGATGTGAGTAGTGCATCCACACAGAAAAAAAATCTAAGGAGACCAGAGAAACTGGTAGCCTTGATCCAAAGTCAAGGTGTCCAACATAAATCCATCGTGACATTGATGGGATACTGAAGTGTCTGGCAGGATCAGGTCTCATTTATACCTGAATTGTGGGGCAGAGCTGACTCTTTGTTATACTTGAGTTCTACTGTCTACTTGCACAAGACGGGTCTCCGTCCGCAGCCATGACATGGAGACCCTACTGCAGTATTCATCTCAGGAGACACTTGGTGCCTTGGCCCGTGCAACAGCTGCCATTGCTGTAGGAAGCCTTATGCTCCAAGAAGAAAGTGAAGCAGACAGCAGAGAAGTCTTGACTGACACCCTGCGAGGGCCCATGCACAGCTTCATGGGTTGTCATCTCCTTCCTCAAACAAACCCCCAACAAAACAACACAAACAAGGTTGGGTTTTTTTGATTACTTGTATTTAGTGGTGAACTAGTGATTGCTTTTGTGGTCCCATCTTGGAGTCAGTGACTGCACCACAAGTCAAAGTCTCTCTGCTTATGTGGCTCTGTTGACGCACCAGCGTTGCGAGGAGCTCTGTGTAGTGGGCACCTGCTGAGCCAAAGATTTGAGATGAATAGCACCCATATTGATTTGCCTATAATGGAGTGGAAAAGAAAAATGTCCAGGTTTTGTTGCAGGTATTTTCATGGGGTATTAAATTGGTGGATTAGTTGCAAACAGCAGTACTGATAAAGTCTCCTGTCCATCTTGATGGTTGGGCCTTTCTATTAAAATGACACATAAATAACCTATTATGTCCCCCACCCATGGAAATTCAAATGCACCTGTCAACTTGATAAAGCACTTGCCTGGAGGGAAGCATTGTTTACATTTTCACTCCATTCTTCAGAAAAAGTGAGATTCTAATTATTTTTCCCACTGTAAATTAATGCTGACTATGATGGTTAGCATATCTCTGTATTGTTATATCTATGCAAAAGTTAAATAATAGAACTGATCCATCATGTATTATGCAATGTGCATTTTTATGACAGGCTTCCCTCTGATCTTATTATGCCTTACTTCATAAATACTTTCTCTTTTTTTTTTTCTTCTTTTTTTTTTTTTTTTTTCTTCCCCAGCAGCTGGGAGAATCTTTGTTGGTTGCTGGTTCAGAAGTTGAAATTTGTCCTGTGTGAAAAGGAGAATACAATTTCTCTGGTTTTCAGATGCTCAAGTCCACTGTCTTCTGAGGAGGAAAACATAAGGATATAAATTATACTCCATTAATAATAAGCTTCACTATAATAGACAATTGGCCACAGTACACCAAACCATTTTTCTGCAAACCAAGCATATCCAATTCAGTCATACGGCGATTGTTTCTGGATATCTTAGTAACTTTTGATTCAGGAAGGGCAAACTGGTTAAAATGAAATCAAATATGAACAAAATCTTCCTTTCGTGCCTAAAATTATGCCACACATTTGTCCAAAACTTGAAGCTGAACCATGAAGGGTTTGGGTTAGGGTTCTTAGCAGTCAGTTCATCCATGTAAATTTGGATTAATTTATTGATTTTCGGTGCGTTTCACAGTTCCTGCTTGAACTGAAGGCAGAAGTGCTGAAATACCCCAAAGGGGGCTGTTTTTGCAATACTGTGTTACGAGTGGGAAACCCTATCATCCAAAGAATTTTTGTTATCTGGTTTCTTCACTCAAGCAGGGAAGAAGACATTGCTTCAAGGCTCTTGGTACACTCTGAGAACCCCAGGAGGCAGCCTGATCTTGCAACATCTTTTGACAAGTTTTGCCAACCCAACTGGTTTGCGTACCCTGTTGAAGGCTTGTGCAAACTCCCTGAACCTTTGAACCTTTGCCTACTTACTACAGTAGATTTCCACTGCTAGATTTCTAGAGAAGCATCCGTGCCAGGCATGGCCAAAATATTTCCGAGACACAAATATAAAACCTTGGAAAAAGGTTTTGGAGAAAGGAAGGAGTAAAGTCTCCACAAGGAGCAATTATGACACTTCTGGATTAGGTTCTGTTGAGCTTGCACTTGGGGTGCTGGCCCTATGGAGACAGCAGAATAGATCCTTGGGGTGAAGATGGCAGAGCAGATGGGAATGGGGAATGTCAATCTTGACCACAGGAGAAGACCCAAACTCTTGTTGTCTTCATTTTTTTTCTTCTTTTCTACAACGAAACCAGCATTTTACTGTCATGGAGCATCAAATCCTTCCACGTATATGCCAGACATTTTCTGAAGCTGGAGAAGAGCAGCTAGAAGCCACCAGTCCAATGTATTTTAAGTTGTCAGCTGTTTTCCTGCCCACGTAGTGATCCAGATGTAAAAGTGTTATTTAGCTGCCAGGAACAGATCTGTCTATCTGACGTAGGTTGCAGGTGAGTAAAAGTGTGTCTGTTAGCAGGACACGTATCTTGTGTGCTCATGGTCTTGGGCATGGTGAATGAAATCTCTGCACAGAGTTTTATTTCTTTTAACTCTCTTTTCACCGCATTTCATCTGCTCCAAGCAGTAAAAGTCTTACGTTGAAACGTTCCATCGCAAATAGGTTAATTGCCACACTTAGCTCCTTTGTTTTCTGTTTGCAGATTCTTTTTGAACCACATTGTTTTTCTACAGATCTGATCAGGCTGTTTTCACAGATTTTTGTAGAATGTCTTCTGTGGGCAAATTTTGTCCCCTATAATGAACTGCGCTGTTAATCTATTTGTTGTTTCTGGTGTATGTTTGGTCACCAAAGTCATATAGTATTCTTACTGCTTTCTGACTGCATTACATTTGTAAACAGATGAGTAATGAATAACAAATGTTGATGAGCAGATAATGAATAGCAGACACTCTTATTTACACAGATATGCCCTTGTATGCATTAAAATCCTGACTTCCATAGGGAAAATAGCTTTTCCTAAACACTTTTGTATATAAAATCCTGTCTGTCTGTAGTTACTGAAGATGCTTTCTTAAGTAACTGATTCCAGCATCCATTATAAATTTGGGAAATGAGGCGTGGAGAGAGGTTTCTCTCACCCATCTGAACCAAACCTGTTCTGGGCTTGGAGTACAGCAGGATTCTCTGGAATAGGAAGGGAATGTATTTTATCTCCTTTCCTTAGGGCAAATCGATGGACAAAGGCACCACTATGCACAAGGAAATGCAGGAAAGCTGAAGCTTTTAATTTTCTCTCACTAAGTCTTTTTGCTGAATAGAATATCAGTTTTCCTTGACTTAATACTTGAGATGACTTGGGTTTTTTTGGTCTGAATTTATTACTGTTTGGAGGAGCCTATTTCTACATTCACATAGCATTTATAGAGGGCTCTAGCGTGGAGACTCAAAACCAGGTAAGATGTAGATCTGAAATGATGGGATGGCAAGCAGCAGGCTGTGCTAGCAATGGGTGGCTAAGGAATAACGTGACTGCACTGCACTTTGTAGTGTCTAAAAGCAGGAGATCAAAATCATTCCTTGGGATAAGATCTGCATCTCGCTGTTCGTTTGGACGTATCCATAAACATGATGCTACCACAGTTCAGAAACAAAAAGACCCTCTGCTGTTTCCCAGTGTTACGATGCTGAGCAGCTTGCTGTAAATCTGCTCTGGGATTTCTCAGTCGTTTACACAGAGGTTATTCTCTGTATATGGTTATTTTCATCATTCAGTCTGCCCATGTCAGTTTATTAAATAAATCAGAGAAGACTGTAACAACAATGCTTCAGGCATTCATAATTTGACTGAAATAAACAATTCCTGGATACTACTGGTCCATTATGTTGGTCCATTATGTTCATAAATAGGGCAATTTAGAAAGAAGTTATCTATCTGCAGAGTTACAACAGGCAGTCGGAGATGGGGTTGGAAGGACTTTGGTGACGATCCGGCTCTGCAGGTCCAAGTAGGGCTGTGAGGCCACACGTGCCTGCCAGAGGTCTTCTGCCAGTAGCAGACCAAAGGTCTTTGCTAACCTGGGATGTTTACCTGCTTCATTATAGCCCTAGGTGTGGGAGCTCCTGCTCTCGCCCCACCAATGTGTGCTGTATAAGCATGGTTCTGCTGTTGTGCTCTGCTCTGGGGAGATCTCACCTGGAGTAGCATGTCCAGCTCTGGAGTCCTCAGCACAGCAGAGACAGGGACCTGGGGGAGCGGGGCCAGAGGAGCCACAGCAATGCTGGGAGGGCTGGAACCCCTCTGCTGGGAGCCAGGCTGGGAGAGCTGGGGGGGTTCAGCCTGCAG
>JANHFX010020431.1:0-11784 GCA_027560015.1 Chloroceryle amazona | reverse complement strand
TATTCCCACCCAAGAAACATAAGGACAACTCTTAACTATGAAGGATTTGAGAAGAAAAATTACTCGCCCACACAGTGGAATTTTGGAAAGGCTTCCTCCTTTTTTGCCTTTTCCAAATCGCATCATAAGACTGCTCTGGTCCTCCCTTGTTTTCTGCTTGTAAGAGTTGTTCTTCTGAGTGCCATTTTCTGCAGAGTGATACGCAGAGAACTCTGAGTTAGGGCCCAACGAGCAAGAAAATCTCGTTTTTTTTCTTAATTGCAAGGTACAGCTGCTTTTAGCCCCTCAATTTGGGTTGTCTACCCGTGGAAGAGCAACCACAGCATTTGACTCGAGTGTTCAGCCACTCAGTCTGCTTGAATAATTGCAAAGACTGAAACCTATCCCTGTTTCGAACAAACCCGAGCCATCCACAGGCTCATGTTTATTTCCACACACTACCGATCAGACCACTTAAAAACCAAGTTCCCAATTTACATGCAGAGAAGCCGTAAATCAGGAGGCAGACTTCTTCAGGTGAATACTTCAGGAACTTTTGAGCTCGTGTAGTTTCAGGTCTCAGCCTTGTTCCGCTCCCCAGGTAAGTTTGCTGAGCGTTGCTGGCACAGACGAGCCTGCTGTCAGAGAGAAGAGAATTAATTCCTATTAAAATCGAGTAATGTCATGTGCTTCTCATTAGAGGAAAGAAAAAGAGTGTAATAATGGAGCTTGTCAGGCTTACTTATACAAAATACACTGCTCGTAGGGGTATAAGGCAGAGATACCAGCAGGAAACACGAATCTTACAGAGGAGTTTGAAAAACTACGGATATATTTCCTCAGGAACTGGGAAAAAATAAGCTATTCAAATTTTCAGTGATCTCCAGATAAATTCACTTTCCATAATTCATGTTCTTACTCCCACTCCTACTCAGCCTAAAAAAAAGGTGCTTATTTTCCTCTGAGGATTTCATAGCTAATGTATTCCTAAGGCTATCTAGCAATTATATTAGCAATGATAATTCAGATTAAAATAAGAAATGAAAAAGAAAAACCCATCTATTCTTTCATATTTTGTTTTCTGCATGTGCATAACATATGGTTAAGTTCGCTTGTTTAAATCCCTGCCTGATAAGCCATGGAGACAATGGCTCTATTTAGAAGTTTTAAAGGAAATAGTTGACACCAAATAGTTTCCTGTAATAGAAAAGACACTTCTCCCCACACACATCCAGCTAAGGGTTTGGGCCAGCATCTGATCTAACAGTCCTGTGTCTTCAGCTACATTTTAAACCAGGTTAGGAACTTGGTAGCACTGCATTTGGGTGTATTGCCTGAATTAAGTAATTAATTAATTACTTTTCAAGACAGGAGATGAACAGAGCTTGATAGACACCCTCTATTAATTTTCTTTTCTTTCACCTCATTTTTTTCTTCCTTTTTTCTTCCCAATAGTTACACAAAAGCTGGACATCTGCCTCTGACTGCTTCCAAGTCAAGAATCTCCCTGGTTTTTAAATGCTAACGACTCCCTCCAACCCTCAGAGGACCAGCATTTTCCAGATTGCCAGACAGATGCTATTTAATGGACAAGCCCCACAGAACTACAGCTAGTTCTAGATGAGGCTGCTCCAATTTTCCCAGTTCATCCCTGGCTAAATACAATCCTGTCACACAGAAGGATGGGCTCATTCAGTCTCGAGGGGGAGTTGTTGAAGCCATGACAGCTCACACTTTTCTTTTACTGACCTCAGACCCTCTGTCACTGGACAGCTGCTGCCCACCACATGGGTATGCAGCTCTGGTTCTCCAAAATCCTTGGCTCTCTAGGGGACCGTTCACTATCGGTGGTCTGTAGAACATGCAGAGAGGGTCTCCACTGGGGAAGAACAGTCTCTGAACACCTAAATGAGAAGTTCACAACTGGGAAGAGAAAAAGGATGAAGTAAACCGTCTGCTGGCAGAAAAACAAAATACTGGGTAGGCAGAAAAACACCCAGGTCATTCCAAAAATGGGCTATATCTCTAGGCAAGCCTAGAGATGAAAAGAGGTCAGCTTTTCCTTAACAAGACACCAAACCAGTAACAAGAACGTGTACCAGTGCTCTGCTGCCAAGCCTGCCGTTCTTGAAGTTGCCAAGGTTACTTCTCTGGGGAATCTTTGGTACGTGAGGGTCGGAAAACACGTTGTGGAAAACCAGAAGCCAATATTTTTCCCTGTAAATAGTGGCAGTTTCTCAGTTCTGACTTCAGGTAGACTTACTCTGATACATACCACAGGGTAATAAATATTTGAATATAGCCCTGACATGTTTTGCATTCATGGTAAGTGCATCTTCCCTGGGACACTATTATCTTCTAGTTCCGTGCACTGGGATAACTTACACGCAGTTGTGGCCAACACAACCCAATCCTAGCATAGGAAACAGAAAAACAACACCTTTTCTGCTTAAAGGGGAATTAAGTACTTAAAAAAGCTTTGAGGGCTTTCATTTTAGAATAAGATTATTGTTTGCAGTAGGGGTAAGAAAAGAGAGGTAAGTCTCCCTGCTCTGTTTGCTCATCACTCAAACGTCACAGCACAGGCTGCGCTGGCCAGACAGGTAGCTGACACTTCAATGGGATGACCTTGCCATTCCTGGCTCTACATCTGTCCTGGATGTGCCTGCCTCCAGAGCTGCTGCGAACGCAGCACACTGCCTCGAGCAGCCTTCCCACCCCTGACAGCTCCCCGACAGGCTCCTCAGCCCCAGCCCACACTCTGACCCCAGTGGCACAGCTCTGTTCTCCTGTCACGGGCTTTACACCCAGCCTCCCATTGCACGTTTCCCTCCGGAGGCCCCTGGCACTCAACCAGCCCAGCCCCAGCAACCCAAATTCCAGCTGATCGCTCTGACCTTTGCAATGTGCATTCAGTTCAGCAGCTCCATGCCCGGTCCCAGCTCTTGCTTTCAAGCTTTCCGTGAGGAGGAAAGCAGGCAGAAGCAGCTAAGGCTTGAATTCTCCTTACCTGCTCAGGGGCTGTGTGCTGTCTTGGATACAGGAACGCTCGGTGGTTTTGCTGGTCTCTGTTCACCGACGATACTGTGCCATGGGCAAGTCGTGGCTCCCTGGGGCAAGAGAATGTATCAAGTGCTTTCAGATTTCATGATGCTAGGCAAAGGAAGGTACCACCACGTGCTGTGGCACCGGTCCACTCTCCAGTGCTGTTTCTCCTGTTAATGGATTCAGCCACCGTTGCGTGGTTAATGGCAATGCCTGACTGTAATTGACATAATAAGATGCATTCCACGAGTGCAAAGTAGTTGCATTGTAAGTAGTCATGTGATAAGTAGACATGGTACATTTTATGCTTGGGTTCTTAAAAATACAAGCTGCCAAACAAAGAGAATGAGGTACGGTTTATTTGATTTTTAGGTGGCATAGGTAAATTAGTTAAGAGTAGTGTCAAGCCAGAGAGTTGCAGCCACAGAACAATGGAAATTACCCAAAAGCTCGGAACATTCTTACATTCTGACTGTACTTGTACCCACTAAATTCTGTTGCAAACGTAGCCCGAAACGTTCCTCGTGTGCAATGCCCTGTAATTTCTAAATATGCTGAGTAAAGATTTCATTTAAAAGGATAAACTCGTGGTTCCACCATAAGGAAGTGTTTTACAGAGAAGCACTTTGAAATTTAAATAAGATAGTCTTCTACTTAACAATCTCCACAGTTGCAGGGAGAAAAGGGCATGTTTTAAATTCAAAATAGTCCAGGGCATATTTGAATAATACAGGGCATATTTGAAAGGCAGTGAAGTGAAAATAGATGTGTTGCTGTGTGTAGCAAGAAGAAAAAATTCCACAGACTAAGCAAGAGGCTAATTCCTTCTGGACTACCAGCTCTTCCAAAGGAAGAGAGTGGGACTGGAAGTCAAAGCTTGCAGTACTTTGCACCAAGTTGCCCGTGTAACCCTGAATATATGGGGTCACAGCTCCCTTCTTCCTTCTTTAAAATGTGAATAACGTAACCTTTCCACATGTGTTGTGTGAGATGTAGCTTGTAAATGTAACGACCCGCTCTGAAAGCTTTGGGAGGCAGAGTTACAGATGGCAAAATATTATCAGGCACATGAAAATAAATACTTGGGATTCTGAAGCCAGAGTTGACAGCTAAGCACCTGACTGCCCTAATTGTCAGGTGTTGCATTCATACGGATTAACCAGCGACCTGGCTTTTAGAAGCAAAACATTTTTCCAAAGGCAAACTTTTTCTATTGCAAACTTTTTTTCTGTCTCTGTTTGATCTAAAAGTCATTTATGGCCACGGGATGCTAAAGGAATTTCTAGTGAGTGTTCTAAATTCTGTTAAGATTTCCAGTTGTGGTAACAGAGAGAGGAACAGCAACACAGGAAAGACTGTCCAACATACTGCTTCATCTCCTTCACACTTCAAAATTCATTTTCATTTAGCAAAGCAGTAAAATGGTATCGAGAGAAGCAACGTGACAGAGCTAAACAGTAGCAGGAAAGAAGTGTCCAAAAAAAAAGATTATGTAATTATATTAATCGATATAATTCTATAATCGCCAAGGTAAATGTGAAACTGCTACAGATGTTTACATGGAATCCTCCCAGAAGTCAACTAGAACAGCTGGAATATGTGTTACTGAGGATATTTTCCAGAATAAAGGGATGCCACTTTAGCTGTATGAGGAGATCTCTTCTTCAAAAGGAAGTGTCTTTCTCTTCGGTCTCTTTTTAAGACACTTTATTTAAAATTCACGACAGCAAAACTAATTGGTAGGGAATTACAAAGGAAAAAAGAATAGCCTCACCATGAAAAGTTTGGTGATAGCAAGAGATTCAGAAAAGAAGGTAAAGTCCACAAATATATGAGGTTATTCCAATAAAATTAAAAGTGACCCACTTCAGTGGGCATAACTGGGTGACAAGATTTTAATTTCTAGAGTGGAACTCAGCGTCTTTAGTTTGATAAGTAAGTTTTGTCTGATTACATTAAAAAAACCCCACCCTATGATCAGAGAGCCCAGCACACAGCTTTTACCAAGCTTACTTTTGCACAGCAACTTTAAAGAAGAGATATTGAAATAATCCTTGTCCTTACCTAAGAATGGAGAGGCATTGCTTAGGAGCAAAGCAGGGGTTTGGTCAAATTAGTTCACAGCTTTTTGTGGCAAATGTGAGTAAAAATGTGGATTACAGTAGTTGATAAAGGAGGGGAAACAGTAATTGTCCCTTGCAGAGTCAGATGACATGGCTGCTGTAACTTCAATGTAAAGCTGGAGTAATTCTGCAGATCTCAGTGTAATTACTCTGGGTTTACTCTGGTGGAACCCCTTAAGGGATTTACAGACAGGTAGAAGAGATTTTGGTGAGTATGGAAATAAATTCTACAGCTACTAAAGGGAGTATAATATTTCTAAGGTATTAGATGTCATAAGTATTGGATGTTCTTTTTATTATTATTATTATTATTTTGACTCTTTGATAGTTCTTCTAGTAGCTTCTACAGAGATTCTATTTCTTTAATTCCACGCTTCTCTCACTCTGCTTCCCTGGACTCTACTGTCAGTCATTTTTTTTGCTGGTTGTTTCAAAGCAGCTAATGATTCAACACTTTGCAGTAGTGTCTCTTATCTCTTCACCTGTGGATATTTTGATCTTTACTGAGCTATTTCATCCCCTGTAATTCCAGCCATCTCTTTACGTATGCTTTGCTGCTACCAAAGAGTGCAATGGCTCATGTTTTGCCCATGAAAATACAGCACTGGAAATATAAAAAAACATAAAGAAAATACTAAGCACGATTTCCAGGACCAGTTTGGTCTGCTGTTGCTACAATGAGGGGATGTTCCCCCTGACAGAAACTGCCAAAAGTTCTCTTAGATGTCAACAAGCAGTGACAACTCAGTTTCCCATGATTTCTTTCACCTTGGCAAAGTGAGATTTGATTCAGTAGCAAAAATTCTGCGTGTAGCCATAGGAATTTCAACAGCTCTGGAAGCAGGATACAGTAGTGCAGGAGATGAAGATGCTGGATCTCCACGTTAGAATGCTTGCCCGCAGACATTCGCTTACCGAAACTGTCACCGCGCAACTTGCATTGCAGGGCATTAAAAACAGATGTAAAGGATGAAGCCCTAAATTCTAGAATCTACTGATAGATAAGCAGAATTTCTGGGAACTGTGAAGCTTTTACTGCGTTCAGCAAGCGTGTTAGCACACGGGGTGATGCTGAGTTGTGTGGCGGCAGCAGAGCGGTGAATGTGCTGAAGGTAAACAATGCTTTTAGGTGTTGGAGAGCTACAACAAAGGAAAACTCAACATTCAAATTGTCTGTCTGGCCTTTCAAATTTGGTCAGTTGAGAGTTGTCAGTTATGGAATTGTAGAAACACTACAGTGGAGGGGGGGGAATTAAAATCTCTCTTCTCGGCGCCACCCCAACCCCACCGCATCTCGTCTAGACTTTGGTCTGTCCCTCTGCACAATCTAGCTACTGTGGATGTGAGAGCCTTTTCTTCCTCAGCAGCTGTAGTCTGGGACAGCCTTTGTGTATTTCTCAGCCTGGGTGACCCTTCATCTCATTTCAGATCTCAAATAAAACCAAACTCCTTTTCTCTGACCCTCCCTATACATTTTAATGTCTCTCTTCCGCTCTTCTGATTTAACTCTTGACTCTTAATAGTCCCAAACAAAACCTTCATTAAGAGAGACTCCAACGTTAAATGCAGAAAGGACCTGTTTGAACAAGTAGTTTCTGTCTGGGCAAGATTGTTCTCTGCTGTGTATTTACTACTATTTCAACCAGTCTGGTTTTAAGTATCTAAAGCTAATTAGCTGCTGTAAATTAGATTTTCCTGAAGATTATCCTCAAGAGCTGTAAGTCTTGGGTGTAGGAAATATTTTCCCAGTTAAAAATCTCTATTTTTTTCTGGTTTGTATGGTACGTAACTATACTCCCAAATAAGTTTCAGCCCTCTTTTCTGCAGCCATACTCACCTAGGGCCCTACATCATCATGTAGGGCCAACAAGCACACTTCAAACCACGCTGGCTTCAGCTTACCAGATGGATTTCTTTGCAGGTGGAGACCAAAAATACTACTTCTCACTGGCATTCAGCCTTATCAAATGTTTGTAGGCAGTCTCCCTGTCCCCCGACTGTCATTTAGCCAAAGAACATAAAGCTGCTAATAGTTCTAAAGGGATTTGTGAATCAAGCTGCCAAACTTCAGACACCACTTAGTGTCTACTGTTGGAAAACAAGGTCCTTGTTTGGGCACCAAAACTGGGAGACGCCCAGAATTAATGGTCGCTTTTGAAAATCTCAGACAGACACTGTACTGAGTCTTAATCTTTCTCAGAGATTTAATCTTGTGGTGGTTGTTTCTCTTTGCTGCTTCTTTCTGAACAACTCGTGTAATTTTCTTAGGATCTTTTAGATAATAGAAGGACACCACCTAAACCCAAGCCTAAGTACAGGCTGGGCGATGAGTGGACTGAGAACAGCGCTGCAGAGAAGGACTTTGGGGTGCTGGGGGATGAAAACCTGAGTATGAGCCAGCAATGTGCACTCACGGTCCAGAAGGCCAATTGCTTCCTGGGCTGCATCAAGAGTGGTGTAGCCAGGGGGTTGAGAGCGATGATTCTCCCCCTCTGCTCTCACAAGACCACTCCTGGAGTACCATGTTCAGCTCTGGGGCCCCCAGCATAAGAAAAACTGTTTGAGTGTGTCCAGAGTAGGTCTATGAACATGCTGAGGGGGCTGGAACATCTCGTGTGAGGATAGGCTAAAAGAGTTGGGGTTGTTCAGCCTGGAGATGAGAAGACTCTGGGCAGGACTTACAGTGGCCTTTCAGTACTTAAAGGGGGCCTGGAGGAAAGCTGGGGAGGGACTCTCTATCAGGGAGTGCAGGGATAGGATGAGGGGTAACAGCTTTAGACTGAAAGAGGGGAGATTTAGATTAGAATTAGGAAGAAATTTTTTACTTTGAGGGTGGTGAGACAATGGAAGAGGTTGCGGATGCTCCATCACTGGAAAGTTGGATGGGGCTTTGAGCAACCTGCTCTAGTGGGAGGTGTCCCTGCCAATAGCACAGTGGTTGGAACAGGATGATCTTTAAATTCCCTTCCATCCCAACCCATTCTATGTTTCTAGGATAATACCCTAATACAGTCTAACTCAAAAAGAAGGTGTTCTGAGGGCCAAGAACCTGGGTGAGAACTGCTCTAAGATAGAGTTATATTGGGCATTTTCTTTTCCTCTTAAATGATTTCCCTTAGTCACAAAGTGTGCCTAGTCAGCCTTCCTCTAAACCGACCTTTACAGGTACACTGCAGAGTTCCACACAATTTTTTACTCCTCAGTCACCCGTAAGCATGAGGGTTGTACTGGTTTTACCTTAATACACAGTCAGGATGTGGCCAGAAATGCATCCCAAATCAGGAGCTTGGAGGTGCTCTGGACTCCCCCAGTTAGCTGTAGAGAGAGGCACACGTGTTTGTTAAGGAAGTTTCAACAAGAACCAGTAGATAAAGTAATTTGGCTTGGTTTTTTTCTTTTCCAAACCAAGTTGCACTACACTAACCAAAAGCTATGAGAGAACGATGCAAGATTTTGATTGATGGTGGAGTAACTGGAGCGTATTTATTTGCCAGACACTCTGCAGAGGAACATTTAAAAGTTTCTAAGTCTGGTTAGCACAGAAACGTCCTCAGAACAGCCGAGGAAAGAGTTACACTCAGGAATCTGTTAAGTTAAGTCGTGGAATATCAGACTTTGCAGTAGATGTACCTTGGGACAAAGGGCAGGAGAACCACACTGACAACAACCATTTCAGGTTTCCGCAGTCGGAGGCATCAGTGCTTGTGCACAATGTGTTACATCTTTTAGTCAGCAATGTATGAAATTTCTAAAGTTAGTCAAATGTTCTCCTTGTAGTTGCATCCCCGTAAAATGTCCAGTAGGTGAGGCTGGGAAAAGTTATTTATTTATTTGTTTTCATTGATCTTAAGCTCCAAGTTTCCTTGTTGAGGATGTTTAATTAAAATAAATCAAATCAACTAGAGATAATTGTTAAGGCATTCATATAGATTTACAAGAGTAAGGAAAATGCTGCCCCAAACAGGTGTTCATGAAGAACAAGGAACAAAACCTTCTTCAGAGGAAAGTAAATTACAATCCAATTTGCAGTCTTTTAACACAGGTGACTTTTTAGGGAGGAGAATTCTATATTCAGCAGCTTATTCTAGTACAAAAAGACAAAATTGCCTTATTATGTAGGTCGGGCTTTAAAGCATCTATAAGTCCCATGTTACTCATTCTCTTCACTTGAATTAATCATGTATCTTTGCAGGAAAAGAGTCCTACAAAGAGTTCTTTCTGTGCTCCATCTTCAAATACAGTAGAAAAGAACATACAGTAGCATGGCTTGTAGCAAATATAAATTAACCTGAGGCACGGAAGCAGGGTTTTAGGATAAAATCTACTCCAGGGCACCACCATCCATTACTGAATCACACAGTGGTGGGGGCTGGAAGGGACCTCTTGAGATCATCGAGTCCAACCCCGCTGCCAGAGCAGGTCACACAGGATCAACGTCCAGGTGCATTCTGAATGTCTCCAGGGATGGAGGCTCCACCACCTCTCTGGGCAGCCTGTTAAGAATATTCTTACTTCAGCAAGACATGATGGATGTGTAGAAAGAGGAGGGGAGCCCGTACCACGGCGTATATAAATGTATAGAGACCAGAATGAGGTTGAGGTCTCGCTGGAAATGAGGATAACAATATATTCAGCTCACCTTAAAATGTAAGTAGATAGTTATCAACGTCAGGAACTTGTATTACAAGAAAATAATATTTAAATGACATCACTAACAACATCTCGGGTTACTCTTAAAATCTTAAGTAGCTCTACTACTCTATTTTTGTTATGTCTTACACAAAGTCACCCGTACTACAACTCACGTTCAAGTTGAGTCCTTTAGTTTGTGCAAAGGAATCGGTACCGAGTTATGAAATGGTTACAGCCCAACATTTTTTTCTTCATTCTAAAGCAACCGCTTCCACAAAAATGTTTGTTGGCTTGTGGGTCGTTTGGGTTTGGTTTTTTTTAATAGAAACGATTCTTCTAGACTATCACTCTGAAAAAAAGTTCTTTTTTTTTTTTCCACATAACCTGAATTTGGGGCCACATCTGTGCTGCCAGTATTCTTTGCATCTTAGAAGTACTTTTCCTACCCTGTGACTATTTCTTTTCCCAGTCTACCTCCAAAAAGAAGAGAGGTAGTGCAGAAGCCCCCGAGGAACCACCGGAGGTGAGCGGGTCCCCAGAGTGTTCCTCACATTGAAAGTGAAGAAACAAACTTGAAAGGATTTTAAAGGAACTTGTCACCTCTCCGAGCAGACCTGACCACAGTTCGCCTGACAGGCTAAAACCCCATCGGCCAGATTTGAAAGCTTTGCCATTGAGGTTGGGGGTTTTTTTTGTTTGTTTGTAGAAGTTTGCTTTGCGCAACTTTTGCTGGTTGGTTGGGTTTTTGGTTTGGTTTGGGTTTTTAGTTGGGGTTTGGCTTTTGTTGTTTTCTTTTTTCCCCACCGAACACCGTAGCAGCGCTTTGGCTGCTGATGGGAAATGAAAGGTCTGCTGAGGGCTGGCTCCCCTCACAGCTTCCCCATCCCTTCGGCACCCTCAGGGCCGGGTTGAAAGGACACGGGACCCCTGTCACAAAGAACCCAGGCTGACAGTTTGAGCCCCAAGGACTGGGGAGCAGCCAGAAGGAAGATAATCCCCCCCCAAACAAACCCTAAACTAAACCCAAACAGCTTTGAGGCCAAGAACAGGTTGACGTTATCAGCGGAGCAGTTTAACCCCAAGAAAAGTCAATTCTCAAGTTACCTTCGCCCTCCGGCCGGATGCTGAGGGCGGGAAGGGGCCGGGGCCGGGCCAGGCCGGGCCGGGCGCTGAGGGAGAAGGCGGGGCCGGGCCTGTGTCAGCAGCTTCCCCACCGCCTCGGGGGCGCAAGCGAGGGAGGGAAGGAGGGAGCGGCCGTCGGGGGCGGAGGGCGGCTGCGCGGCCGCCTCCCCGCGCTGCTGGCGGCCCTGAGGGGGCAGCGGCCGGCGGAGCGGCGTGGAGCGGAGCGGGCAGCGGGAGGCCCGGGCCGGCGAGGCCGGGCGGCCGCGGTGGGTACCCCGCTCTCGTTAGCCGTGTTTGGAGGGGCGGCTGCTGGCAGCGGCCCAGCCGCTCGCAGGGGGAAGACGAGAGGGAGCCGCGGGGCGGGGAGAGCCGCCGCTCCCGCTCCCGCCTTCTCCGCGCCGTGCGGGAGAGGGGCGCCGGGGCTGGCGGGGAAAGAGATGCTGCTCCGCTCTGACTCCCTCCCCGCGCTGCCTTACAGGCGCCGAGCACAGCCTTAGGCGAGCGCTGCTGCGGGGGAGGGCGCAGCTCCGGGCTTTTGGTCTCCATCGCCGCCCTGCGTGCTCCAGCGGCGTCTTTAGACCGGACGGTAGGTTCGCGGCACCCCGGAGCCGCCCGTCCCCTCGGGCTGCCGCGGGTCCGGGACCCCGCGGAGGTGCGCGGGCAGGGTGAGGGGGCCGGCCCGGCGCCTGTGCAGAGCCGGCGCGGGATGGCAGCCTGGCCGCGGACGGGGGGGAGGAGGGAACGAAAGGGTTGCAACAAAGCGCGGCCGGGGGTGTTGGTTCTCCCCCTGGACTTTCTTCCCTGGTCGCCTTTGGGGTTGAACTGGGAGTTGCATGAGAAACACCCCCACCCCCCCGCCCTTCCACGCGTGGGGGTTGGGGTC